>CAUYQG010111605.1:0-48744 GCA_963574415.1 Tarsius wallacei | reverse complement strand
CCCAACGTGGTGGTATTACAGGAATGCGCCACCACACTAGGCTTTAACCTGCATTTTTTTTTTTTTTTTTGAGTTGGAGTCTCACTCTGTCGCCCAGACTGGAGTGCAGTGACCACTCCCAGCCACCGCAGCCTCAACCTGCTGGGCTCTGGTGATCCTTCCGCCTCAGCCTTCCAAGTAACTGGAACTATAGGTGCGCGCTACCATGCCCAGCTAATTTTTTGATTTATTGTAGAGACGAGGTGGCTGGGAGTGGTCACTGCACTCCAGTCTGGGCGACAGAGTGAGACTCCAACTCAAAAAAAAAAAAAAAAATGCAGGTTCAAGCCTAGTGTGGTGGCTCATGCCTGTAATCCCAGCACTTTGGGAGGCGGAGGCGAGAGGATTGCCTGAGTCCAAGGGTTCGAGACCAGCCTGAGCAACTTGGCAAACCTCGTCTCTACAATAAATCAAAAAATTAGCCAGGTGTGGTGGCACGTACTTGTAGTTCCAGCTACTTGGAAGGCTGAGGCAGAAGGATTGCCTGAGCCCTGCTTGAGGCTGTGGTGGCTGTGAGCTGCCACTGCACTGGGCAACTGAGACTCCAACTCAAAAAAATAAAAATAATGACTAAAATGCAGGTTCCCAGGCCTGCCCCAGACTTACTTCAGCAAATCTTGGACCAGGAGCAGAGGTGGGGCATGCCAGGTGATGCTTGTGTACTCTAAGGTGGGGAAACCTGTAACTCAGAGTGAGAGCCAGTAGACTGGGGATGGGTGACATGTTAGAGAATCATAATGGAAAGATATTATAATTTTAGGTTCCTAGCTTAGACTCCAAAATTTACTTATAGTACTTGTTTTGCTAGCACACAAAGTAAAAGTAATTTTTAAAAAAGAAATAAAATATTTTTGGTAGAAAATTTAATAAAATATAAAAGAGAAAATGAGAATCATGGAAAATTATACAACTAGAGAACATCTCCATTACTATTCTGGCTATTCTATTTCAATCATTTTCAGTATGCAAATCTCAATATATTTATATAATTGGAGCCACAGTTTCTGTACTCTTTTCTTCTAAAGTTGTGTCTATCATAAACAATTTTTCTTTTTTCTTTTTTTTTTTTTTTTGAGTCAGAGTCTCACTCTGTCGCCCAGACTGGAGTGCAGTGGCCGCTCCGGGTCACCGCAGCCTCAACCTGCTGGGCTCCGGCGATCCTTCCACCTCAGCCTTCCAAGTAGCTGGAACTACAGGCGCGTGCTACCACGCCCGGCTAATTTTTTTGATCTATTGTAGAGATGAGGTCTCGCCAAGTTGCCCAGGCGGGTCTCGAACCCGCGGGATCAGGCAATTCCCTCACCTCAGCCTCCCAAAGCGCGGGATTACAGGCTGAGCCACCGAGCCCGGCTAGCAATTTTTCAAATCACTAACAGTTCTTTGAAAAATTAATGGCTGCATAATATTTTATCATTTGGAAGAAAATTTATTTAACAATGTTTCCATCATTGAACATTTAAGTTGTTTCCTATGCTTTGTGGAAAGTTCAAGCAAGTTCCACTACAGAGGTTCCAAAAGATAGGTATTTCAGGTATTTTTTAGTATTTGGCATTCTGAGATGCATGTCTATCCCGCCGAGGCCCAAAGCAATGGATTTCTCTTGATACACAAGAGGAATTGGGGTAATGAGTTTGGCTTAGAAGTATTTTATCAAAAAGTATGAATGAAAGTTATCTTAATAAAATTGAAACCAGGGGATTTTGCTGAAGCTGCTTTCAAAACATGAATGACCCATACTGACATAAGGAAAGAATAAAGATTACAAGGTTTGGTTTCTATATGAGAGTTCTGGGGGGTTTCCAGTTAAAAAGTGTCATTTACGAGTACTTTAAAAGTAGGCCAAAAATATATCTTCAAATGCAGAAGAGATAATTAGGTTTCACTGTCCCAAGTAAAAAGAAAAAAGAATTACTTTCCATCCAATCTCTAAAACTTTGGCCACCTGCCTGGTATTTCTCTTCAATTTCACACTTTGGAATGGCCTCCAGGCAGACATGGTTCAGGATCAGTACCAAAGTACAAAGTTGCCAAAATAACACTTTCACCCACTTTCAAAGCAAACTAATCATCTCAAATCTATATACAGAGAGGTCAGTAAAATTAATTGTTGTTGCCAGGCATGGTGGGTCACACCTGTTAATCCTAGCACTTTGGGAGGAGGAGACAAGAGGACTGCCTGAGCCCAAGGGTTGGAGACCAGCCTGGGCAACGTAGTGAGACCTGGTCTCTACAATAAATCAAAAAATTAGCCAGGCATGGTGGCATCCGCCTGTGGTTCCAGCAACTTGGAAGGCTGAGGCAGAAGGATCGTCTGAGCCTAGCAGGTCGAGGCTGCAGTAGCCATGATGACTCTGACTCAAAAAAAAAAAAAAAAAAAAAATGAAGCTTTGCTTATGAAAGTTATTGTTTTAGTGTCATATCCCTTACAGTATAACTATCCCTTACCTCAAGCCAACAAAATTCATGCAATTTATAATACACGCCATCTCACTTGAATCTTCAAGTTTATAGAATTTTAACTAGATTATGCTCATTTCTCCACAAAACTAACCCTAGGCAATTTTTCAAAAAAGACAAAATGTGTCTTTTGGGTATTCATGCACTGATGTTTCTGGCGACCTAACACATTTATTTTCTCTACCTGGAAATCATTCACAGCTGGTCATAAAGTACCAGTAACCACTTAAAATGATACCCCTTCCAAATAGTATCATTTCAAGGCAATATTTCTCAAACATTAGGGTGCAAAAGGATCTAACCTGGATTTTGTTAAAATGCAGTTCCTGTCCCCACCTTCCTAAAGGTAGCCTTAGGAATCTATATTATTAATAACTACCTCAGGTGATTCTGATAAAAGTGGTAAAAAACAAAACAAAACAAACAAAAAAACCCCAAAAAAACTACACAGAGAAATGCTTTTCTCATATAATGGGAAGACGCTCAGATGAGTGGGATTATAAACGCTACCCAGTGGGCAGGTTTAATTGACTACTGGGCGTTGTCCTATGGCTCCTAAAATGGAATCAGGAAGGCTTCAGCTAGGGCTTCAGCTAGGTCAAATTTATTCTACAAACTCTTTGCTCAACTGTTCACTCATGAACTCAATCATCCACTCATTCATTTAATAGATACATTTTAAATACATTTTAAATATATGGAAGAGGGCATCTGAAAGTGAATAAGACTTTGTCATATGCCCACAAATTCTAGTATGAAATTTAGACATGTTAATAAGGAACCAAAATATGAGACAAAACTCAAGAGATACCAAAAAGTACCAGGCTGGAGAGCAGTAACATGCTCATGGCCACCGCAGCCTTAACCTACTGGGCTCAGGAAATCCTTCCGCCTCAGCTTTGCAAGTAGTTGGAACTACAGGCGTGTGGCACCACACCCATCTAATTTTTGAGTTGGCGTCTCACTCTGTCACCCAGACTGGAGTGCAGTGGCCGCTCCCGGCCACTGCAGCCTCAACCTGCTGTGCTCCGGCGATCCTTCCACCTCAGCCTTCCAAGCAGCCGAACTATAGGCCCACGTTACCACGTCTGGTTAATTTTTTTTTTTAATTAATTTGTAGAGACAAGGTCTCACCAAGTTGCCTGGGTGGGTCTTGAACCCCTGAGCTCAGGCAATCCTCTTGCTTTGGTCTCCCAAAGCACTGGGATTACAGGCTTGAGCCACCGTGCCCGGCCTCTCATTTTGTTCTAAAAAGTAATTTAAGGTAGCTTCAGGGGTGCATGGACTACAACAGAATCAAAATAAAACATGAGAAAATTCAAGAAACATTAAAGGGCAGGAAAATAAGGTGAAATCAGAGTGAATACTATATACAAAATACCCACCATAAGCATAAGGTATTCATAGAGATGGACAGCATCTTTGGGTCTGAGCTGCCCAGCTGCCAAAGGAAAAATATCTACTCTGTGACAAACTCACTGTATCTATAAGGTAAAGTTTCCTGGAACCAAGGCCTGAGAAAAATTTATTTTGTAGATCTTAAAAGACACTTTTGTGACGTAGCAGACACTGTTATCAACCATATCCTATCAAACAATACAAAGTTCCAAGGAGCCGTTTATTATAATGTCTAAATGGTCTTTGAGAAAAACAATCCCAGGACAACTAAATTCAAAAGTATGCAACTGGAACCCAACCTCACACCATATATAAAAATTCATTCAAAATAGATGGACCTAAATGTAAGAAAGAACATAAGAAGACTTTTAGAACAAAGAGTAAATCTTCATGAACTTGGACTTGGCTGGCAGTGAATTCTTTGATAAGACACCAAAAGCACAAAAAACAACAAAAGATAGGTTGAACTACATCAACATTAAAAACTTTTGTGTTTCCAAGAACACCATCAAGAAAGTAAAAAAAAAACTCACAGAATGGGAGAAAATATTTGCAAATCATGGAACTGATAAGGGATTTCTTTTAAAACTATATAAAGAACTCTTACTAATCAATAATAAGAAGACAAATAACTCAATTTAAATAATTGGCAAATTATCTGAATAAACATTTCTCCTAAGAAAATATACAAACAACCAATAGATACATGAAAAGATGCTTAACATCAGCCGGGCTCAGTGGCTCAGCCTGTAATCCCACGCTTTGGGAGGCTGAGGTAAGTGGATTGTCTGAGCCCGCAGGTACCCGCCTGGGCAACTTGGCAAGATGTCATCTCTACAATAAATCAAAAATTAGCCGGGCATGGTAGCACGTGCCTGTAGTTCCAGCTACTTGGAAGGCTGAGGTGGAAGGACCGTCGGAGCCCAGCAGGTCGAGGCTGCAGTGGCCAGGAGCGGCCACTGCACTCCAGTCTGGGCGACAGAGTGAGACTCAACTCAAAAAAAAAAAAAGATGCTCAACATCATTAGTCATCAAGGAAATGCAAATCAAAACCACAAGAAACTACTTCACTCTGAGTAGGATGACTAGAATAAAAAAGTCAGATAGGCCGGTGGTTCACGCCTACAATCCCAGCACTTTGAGAGGCCCAGGTGAGAGGACTGCCTGTGCCCATGGGTTTGAGATCAGCCTGGGCAACTTGGCGAGACCTTATCTCTACAATAAATCAAAAAATTAGCAGGGTGTGGTAGCATGTGCCTGTGGTTCCAGCTGCTTGGAAGGTTGAGGTGGAAGGATCACCTGAGTCCAGCAAGTCGAGGCTGTGGTGGCCATGAGCGTGCTATTGCACTCCAGCCTGGGCAGAGTGAGACTCTGACTCAAAAAAAGAAAAAAAAGATAATAACAAGTGTTAAAAAGATTGTGGAGAAATCAGAACCCTCACATGCCACTGGCAAGAATGTATAGCTACTGTGGAAAACAGTCCAATAGCTCCTTAAAAATTTAATCATAAAAATACTATTTGAGGCCAGGCTCGGTGGCTCAGCCTGTAATCCCAGCACATTGGGAGGCCTGAGCCCACGGGTTTGAGATCAGCCTGGGCAATTTGCCGAGACCTCATCTCTGCAATAAATCAAAAAAATTAGCCGGGCGTGGTATTGCGCACCTGTAGTTCTGGCTACTTTGGAAGGCTGAGGCGGAAAGATCGCTGGAGTCCAGCAGGTTGAGGCTGCGGTGGCCAGGAGTGTGCCACTGCACTCCAGCCTGGGCGAAAGAGTGAGACTCCAACTCAAAAAATATATATACTATTTGACCCAGCAATTCCACTCCTAGGAATATACCCAAGAGAAATGAAGACATGTCCACTCAAAATCCTGAATGAATGCCCATAGTCACATCATTAATGTTCACAGCCACAAGAATGAATGTTCACAGTCACATTACTAATAATATCCAAAAAGTGGAGACAATTCAAACGCCCATCAATTGATGAATGGAAAAACAGTATGTGGTATATAATAACAGAATATTATTTGGCCATAAGAAGGAATAGCTGGGCACTGTGGCACATGACTGTAGTCCCAGCTACTCGGGAGGCTGAGGTGGATGGATAGCTTGAGTCCAGGAGTTCAAGGCTGTAGTGTGCTATGTTGCACCTGTGAATAGCAACTATACTTCAAGCTACACAAGATCCCAACTTAAAAAAAAAAAAAAAAAAGGAAGAAGGAATGAAGTACAGATACATGCTACAACATGAATGAACCTTGAACATATTATGTTAAGTAATGAAAAAAGCCTGTCACAAAAGACCACGTATTATATGATCCCACTTATATAAAACGTTCAGAATTGGCAAGCCTATAGAGACAGAAAGATGTGTGTGGTTGCTTAGGATTAGGGGCAGAGGAAGGGGTAGGGGTAGGGGAAGGTGGCAAAGGATACAGATGTAGTTTTTTTGGATGATAAAATTTTTTTTTAATTGGTAGTAATGGTTATACAACTATGTGAATATTGTAAAAACCACTGAATTGTACAGTTTAAATGAGTAAAGTGTTTATAGCTCAATAAAGATGTTATTTAAAAAAATCCTAGTGGCTGGGCATGGTGGCTCATGCCCATAATCTCAACACCTTGGCAGGCCAAGGTAGGATGATTGCTTGAGCCCAGGAGTTCGAAACCAGCTTGGGCAACACAGTGAGACCTTGTCTCTACAAAAAGAATAAAAGAAGAAAAAAATCCTAGGAAAGTTAAGCACATTGTCATCTAGTATATAGTCTCTGATGACCTGACTGGGTCCCAAACAAAATTGAGAATAACTAGGAATAGAAAGGCTGGTCATCTGTCCGGAAATCATCCATCAGTATCGCTTCTCGTAACTGGGCCTCGATAAGAACCGGGTGGAGACGCTCTGCACCGAGAGTCGCCGCGGTTTCCGGCTCCCACAGTGCTTGGACGGAACCAGCGCCCGACTCCCGCCGGAGCCCAGCCCCGCGCCACGGCCCCACCGCCCCAAGGCCGCCGCCGCCCGCCCTCAGCCGCCGCCTCGACTCGCGCGTCCACCTGGCGGGGGCGCCGGGACGACCCCCAGGCCTCGGAGGCCGCCACCAACCGCCGATGGACCTCGAGCTCTAGGTCCCCTGCGTCTGCCTGTCCACGGCGTACCACTCCGACCGCGGGGATGTGGCTTTGAAGAACTTCGCCAAATACTTTCTTCACCAATCCCACGAGAGGGAGCGTGCTGAGAAACTGATGAAAAGCTGCAAAACCAGCGGGGTGGCCGCATCTTCCTCCAGGGCATCAGGAAGCCAGATCGTGACGACTGAATGCCTCGGAGGGTGCATGACACTTGGAAAAAACCGTGACTCGGTCACTACTGGCAATGCTCAAACTGGCTACTGACAAAAACGGCCCCGCTTGTGTGACTTCATCGGGAGGCATTACCTGAATGAGCAGGTGAAATCCATCAAAGAATTGGGTGACTCCGAAACCAACTTGCGCAAGATGGGAGCCCCCGAATCTGGCATGGCAGAATCTCTCTTTGACAAGCACACCCTGGGAAAGAATGAGAACAGCTCAACCTTGGGCTAATTTCCCCATAGCCGCTGGGTGACTTTCCTGGTCACCAAGACAATGCATGCACGCCGGGGTTTCCTTTGCCCTTTCTAGGTTGCACCAAGACATCCACTTCAGTTCTTTGATTTGTACCATTCCTTCAAATAAAGAGATTTGGTACCAAAAAAGAGAATGGAGTAGCGGAGAGTTGAAGGCTAAGTTTTGTGGCAAGATCCTAAAATGTAATTGTGTGATAGCTAAGGATGAATTAACATAGTTTAGCAATCTGAAATAGAATTTTTTGCACAGGACGTAAAGGTTTAAATGTATTCTATTCAAAGTGCTTGTATTGAAGACAGAGACAAAAAGGTCACACTGATTTTAATCAACAGAATAATGGTGACTAGACTTTAGCAATTAAATTAGCAATGGCCCTAAGAAACAGTGAGTTGAAATACACTTTTTAAAAATAGTGGTATCTGTTCTGGTTTTCTTGGCACTCTTAAAAAAATAGCCACTGTAACTTAAAAAACTACTTTTGCTGCGGTGGCTCACGCCTGTAATGCCAGCACTTCGGGAAGCTGAAGCGGGAGGATCACTTGAGCCCAGGAGTTCGAGATCAGCCTAGGCAACATAATGAGACTTTGTCTCTATAAAAATATAAAAAAACTAGCCAGGTGTGGTGGTGCCTGACTACAGTCTCAGCTACTCAGGAGGCTGAGGTGGAAGGATCACCATAGTCCAGGAGTCCAGGCTGTGGTGAGCCATTATCATGCCACTGTACTCCATCCTGACTCAAACAAATAATTAGAACACAGTATCATATTTTTAAAACAAAAACAATATTAAATACACACACACACACACACACACACACACACACACACACACATATATATATTTTTTGAGCTGGAGTCTCACTCTGTTGCCCAGGCTGGAGTACAGTGGCACACTCACAGTCACTGCAGCCTTGACCTGCTGGGTTCAGGCGATCCTTCCGCTTCAGTCTTCCAAGTAGCTGGAACTTCCAAGTAGCTGGAACTACAGGCATGCGCCACCACACGCAGATAATTTTTTGATTTATTGTAGAGACATGGTCTCGCCAAGTTGCCCAGGCTGACCTCGAACCCATGAGCTCAGGTGATCCTCTCACCTCTGCCTCCCAAAGAGCTCAATAAATATACTTTTAAAGACAAATGTTCAATCAGAAAAGTCTGACATAAGAACTTGGCAAGCAGGTGCTCCTTGGCATTTCCAATGGCTCATGTTATTTTTTATTTTAAAGATGTGGGGTACAATTCAGGATTAGGTATAAAAGTAGGCAGCGTACCAGTAAAGTTTGGTCCTCACAGTTCATGTTATTTTGTTGTAAAACACCTGTGGCCAAAGACCATCCTGCTCTAGGTACTACAACCAATAGGTAACTCTTCTTGAGTCATCCTTCTGGTTAGGAATACAAGGGGAGAGAAGTGTCTGGGCAATGAGCAACACTGTTTCACCCCCTTCAAAAAGCCTAGGTTTGGTGCTGTCACTGCTGTCTTTCAGAAGAGGCCTTTGGCTAGTCCATGTCCTCAGAGGCATCCTCACAGACTGACCTGTTTCCTAACATCAGGCTTGATTCTGTCCCAATAGCACGAGAAAAGATCAGTCAGATAGCACGAGAAAAGATCAGTCAGGTCCAAGTCTGTCACGTTGAGGCTCCGTCTTTCTGCTGTATTCTGCTTGTGCAGACAGTTCTCAGTTCAAGTTTAGGTCCAAATTAATTAACTCCCCAGATTAATTACTTATTTTTTAAGGTTTCCAAAATCAAGCAAATAAGAAAGAGTTGAACACACTGCTTGCAGATGACATATAAAGCTAATGAATAAAGGCCTGGCATGGTGGCGGTGGTTGGATTGCTTGAGTCCAGGAGCTCAGGATCAACCTGGGCAACATAGCGAAACCTCATCTCTACAAAAAAAAAATAAAAACATTACCTGGTGATATGCGCCTGTAGTCCCAGCTACTCCCAGCTACTCGAGAGGCTGAGGCAGAAGGATCACCTGAATTCAGGAGGTCAAGGTTGCCGTAAGCAATAATCCTTGTGATCGTGCCACTGCACTCCAGTGCAGGTGACAGAGTGATACCCCAACTCAGAATTAATTAGTCAATAAATAATAATGAATGGGCTGTGGTTTCAAAGTGATTTTTCTTTTGAGTTAGAGTTTCAACTTCTTGTCACCCAGACTGGAGTGCAGTGATGCTCCCAGCCAATGCAGCCTCGACCTGCTGGGCTTAGGTGATCCTTCCACCTCAGCCTTCCAAGTAGTTGAACTACAGACGTATGCCAAAACATCTGGCTCGTTTTCATGATTTACTGTAGAGACAAGATCTCACCAAGTTGCACAGGTTGGCCTCGAACCCCTGGGCTCAGGCAATCCTCTCGCCTCAGCCTCCTAAAGTGCTGGGATTACAGGCTGAGCCACCGTGCCCGGCTCAAAGTGTTTTTTTTTTCCGAGTCGGAGTCTCACTCTGCCACCCAGGCTGGAGTGCAGTGGTATGCTCATGGCCACCATAGCCTCAACCTGCTGGGCTCAGGAGATCCTTCCGCCTCACCCTTCCAAGTAGCTGGAACTACAAGCACATGTCACCATGCCCACCTACTCTTTTGATTTATTGTAGAGATGAGCTCTCACCAAGTTGCCCAGGCAGATATCGAACCAGAGGGCTCAGGCAATCCTCTCACCTCTGTCTCGCAAAGTACTGGGATTACAGGCTGAGCCACCACGCCCTACCCAAAATGATTTTTCTTAAATGTGCTGCAGAGTGTACTGTTATAGCAAAGGTTCTGATCTGCACATGAAGTTGTGGGTAAGATGAAGACCTCACCCACCACTAATACTCACTATGCACCTGGGCAAGCCATGGAACCTCCCCAGGCCTGATTTTCTTCATCCGTAAAATGGAAGGGCTGGACTATTCTATAATCATTGGGAGATGGTATTCAAGTCATTTTTCTAGCTTAAACATTTTACAACTATCTTAACTGATTCTATTAATCAGCTACAGAAAGAAATCTGGATTGTTCTGCTAACCTGTTATTGTTTGCTTTTTTTTCTTCAAGGAGAATGGCTGATATACTGCAAAGAGCAGTTAAGAAGGATTTCATAATGCCCATTTGGGGTGGGGGTCGTCAGAGCTTCAGCAAATAGTTCAGCTTAGGACCCTGACTCCTACCCTAGGGATATACAGCTCCTAAACAAGGGAAGTTACTCACCTGGACTGACTAGAGCCCTTTAAGTTGTAAAAGACTCCTCTCCCGGGTACCACTACAGCAGCGCAAAGCACTTGCAAGGTTTTGCTGGTGGAACAAAAACAACTGGTTTCTCTCTTAAACCTCAGACCCAGCTTATGCCTCAGGTAGAGCTCTCTCATGCAACAAATATTTATTGTGCACCTACTATGTGCTAGATCCTGAGACTATAGCAGTGACAAGATTGACAAGGTCCTTCCTTATGGACCTTAGGAGGAATGGTTCAAAAAATAATAAATTAATAGTTATGAGAGTTACCAATTATGGTAAGACCTAGTAAAGAAGTAAGTAGGGTGTCCAGATAGACGCAGTGACGGAGAATTATGAGTATGGGATAGAGGGTGTCCTACACAGTCGGGTCAGGGAAGGCTGCTAGGTGAGAGTGGTGTGAATCTGAGACCTGAAGGCAAGAGGAAACTAGTCTTACAAGGTTTGTGGTGTGTTCCAGGACTTACAGAGCAGTGCACCCATGCAGAGGGAGTGGAAGGGAGAGAGGCAAAAAAGAGACTGAGGAGAGAGCCTGGAACAACTTGTCCAGGGCCTGGGAGGCACAGTCAGAAGTTGGAATTTCATGCTAAGTGAGGAGAAAGCAATGAAGGGTTTAAGGCAGGATCTGACCATGGATTTGAAGATCACTCTGGCTGCAGTGTGGAAAATGGATTAGAGGGGCTAAGAAGAGAGCTGGGGAGAGGAGAATCATTTGAAACTGATCAGGAGTGAGACAGATTTGGGTTTTTCTCAAATGGCTAGTCAGTTGCACCATACTTTTTTGACCCATGTTTTTAAACTTATATCTTACATGCCCCATGTGCATTGATCTACTTAAGGGCTCTATTTTACTCCACTGTCTGTTAATACCCATGTCAGTGCCAAACTGTTTTTTTTTTGTTTTTTTTTTTTGAGTTGGAGTCTCACTCCGACGTCCAGACTGGAGTGCAGTGGCCGCTGCCGGCCACCGCAGCCTCGACCTGCTGGGCTCCGGCGATCCTTCCGCCTCAGCCTTCCAAGTAGCTGGAACTACAGACGCACGCTACCACGCCTGGCTGATTTTTGATTTATTGTAGAGATGAGGTCTCGCCAAGTTGCCCAGGCGGGTCTCGAACCCACAGGCTCAGGCAATCCACTCACCTCGGCCTCCCAAAGTGTGGGACTACAGGCTGAGCCACTGAGCCCGGCTCACAATTTTGTTTTAACAGAGATCAACAAATTATCCTCCATGGGAGTTTTTACCAATTTATACCTGTATAGCAATATATTAAAAGGATTTTTCCCCCCATAACCTCATCAACGTTAGATATTGTCTTAAAAAATTCCCTTCAGACTTGGAAAAATTAAGAGAGTATTTCATTTTTGGTTTGATTTGTATTTTCTTGATTATTAGTGAGCTTTAGTTCTTTTCAATGTTTCTTCCTTGTATGGCTTATCTGATTTACTTGACTGTTCATGTCTTTTGCCCATTTTCTTATGATGTTATCTTTTTTCTTATTGATTAGTTGCAGTTCTTTTTGTATTTTAGACATCCTTTGTGGATTTTTTTTGTTTTTGAGACAGGGTCTCATCTCACTCTGTTTCCCAGGCAGTGACATGATTGTAGCTCATTCCAGCCTTGAGTTCCTGGGCTCAAGTGATCCTCCTGTTTCAGCCTCCCTAGTAGCTGGGACTATAGGTATGTGCCATCACGCCTGGCTAATTAAAAAAAAAAAAGTTTTGTGGAGACAAGGTCTCGAAGTGTTGCCCAGGCTGCTCTTAAACTCCTGGCCTCAAGCAATACTTCTGCCTCAGCCTCATGAAGCACTGGAATTACAGACATGAACCACTGTGCCTTCTGGATTTTATATTGAAATCATAACTATAACAACGTATGATTGACTAGAACATTCTGTTCTCTGACTTTGCAGGATAAGAGTTTATTTCAGGGTTTGTTCTGAGGTTACAAAGCTCAATGATTGTGACATAGAATAAAAATGATAGACCGGGCTCGGAGGCTCAGCCTGTAATCCCAGCACTTTGGGAGTCTGAGGTGAGTGGATTGTCTGAGCCCACGGGTTCGAGACCAGCCCGGGCAACTTGGCGAGACCTTGTCTCTACAATAAATCAAAAATTAGCTGGGCATGGTAGTGTGTACCTGTAGTTCTGGCTACTTGGGAGGCTGAGGTGGAAGGATTGCTGGAGCCCAGCAAGTCGACGCGCAGTGACCATGAGTGTGCCACTACATTCCAGCCTGGGTGACAGAATGAGACTCCAACTCAAAAAAAAAAAGAATGGTAATGAGTGTGGTATGTGTGCTTGATAGTCTAATCTGATTTTTGTATGTGAAAAATACACAGATAAAAATTACCACTGTGTATCACAGCTCTGCTTTATACAATCCAGTGAATCTGTGTTTAGTCTTTAGAACAAGGGAGAATCATGCTTCACTTGTGTTTGTGTGGCTCATTTGGTGGCATTCCATACATTCCATTCACTTTGGAAGCCCCTGAGCCATTTGTCTGTGCAGTCTTGGGGATGACTTCCTGTGTTGCATGTAGTCAGGTCCAAGGCCTTTGCTGACCTCGGGGCTCCTCACGATCTGCCCCAGCCTCTTCTGCATGCCTGGGCAATTTCCACGCACCCCAGGCTCTGCCCACCTCTCACCTGCAGTTCCTCACCCATGCCTTTGCTTTCTTCTCTGGGTGTATGCATTTGTCAAAATTCATTGAACTGTCATTTAAGATTTATGTATTCTACGCTAATTAAATTATACCTGAAATATTGTTTGCATTGAAGAAAAAAAAACCTGTTCCATCCTTCTCCCCTCCATGACACACATTTTGATAGTGATTCCTAATGGACAGAAACTTATTTTTTAAAAAAATCTCAGTATATAGAATAATATCTGCTGTGTAGAAGAGTCTCAAATATTTGAATAGAATTACATTTTTATCATAAGCTTTCAAGAGACAGGGTTGGCTGGGTGTGGTGGCTCACACCTATAATCCCAGCACTTTGGGAGGCCAAGGCGAGAGGATTGCCTGAGCCTACGGGTTTGAGACCAGCCTAGGCAGCTTGATGAGACCTCATCTCTACAATAAAAAAAAAAAAATTAGCTGGGCATGGTGGCATGTGCCTGTAGTTCCAGCTACTTGGAAGGCTGAGGAGGAAGGGTTGCCTGAGACCAGCAGGTCGAGGCTGTGGTGACTGTGAGCATGCCATTGCATTTCAGTCTGGATGACAGAGTGAGACTCCAACTCAAAAAAAAAAAAAACAAAAAACAAAAAACAGGGTTTTGCTGTGTTGCCCAAGTTAGAGTGCAGTGGTATTATCATAGGTTACTGCAGCCTCAAACTCCTGGGCTTAAGCGATTCTCCATCCTCAGACTCCCAAGTAGCTGGGACTACAGGCATGCACCGTCACACTTGACTAATTTTTTTTTTTTTTTTGAGTTGGACGCTCATGGCCACTGCAGCCTCGATCTGCTGGGCTCACGTGATCCTTCCACCTCAGCTTTCCAAGTAACTGGAACCACAGGTGTGTGCCATCACACCCAGCTAATTTTTTTGATTTATTGTAGAGATGAGGTCTCGCCAAGTTGCCCAGGCTGATCTTGAACCCCTGGACTCAGGCAGTCCTCTTGCCTTCGCCTCCCAAAGTGCTGGGATTACAGGCATGAGCCGCCTCACCCAGCTACACACTTGGCTAATTTTTAGCAATTTTTTGTAGAGATGGGCGTTCTTACTATGTTGCCCAGGCTGGTCTGGAACTCCTGGCCTCAAGTGATTCTCCAGCCTTGGCCTTTCAAAATGTTGGGATTACAGCCATGAACCACTATGCCTGGCCCATTTTTATAAGATAGTATCACATTTTAGTTTGAAAACAGTGTGAATATTTTTTGTTACTAGTCTTAACACTTGTCCTCTCACTCTTAATCTCTCTCTCTGTCTTTGTCTCTCTCTCTCTCACACACACACACACACACACACACACAATTTGCAAGGTAAAATGTGTCAATTTGAAGAAAGAGGAACTAACTGAATCACTACTACGTAGAACGGATTTTGCCAGAATTTGTGGTTAACAAGAAAGTGATGTGTTCTGGGTGGGGGAATTCTGTTTTGGTATTATTTTTTCTTTCCTGAGAAAAATGAAGCCCAAAGAGAGATGTCTTGTTCATCCTGTTTGCTGGGGTGGTGGGGAGGGTCTGGGAGTGATTGCAATGTTGGATAGACACGATCGCCCCCAGTGTGCGGCTTTGCAGGACCTGCTGAATCTGTTCAGAGGAGCCCGCATGGTGGTTAAAACCTTGGAGGCCACAGGTAGGAGGCCTAGATCCCGTGAGTGTGTGGAGCATTGCCTTTGGTCACATGTTGCAGAATGAAGGGACCTCTTTGCCCTGTGAAGAGCTGGAGTGCTGTCTTTCCTGTTATAGAGTCACTAAAAACTTGTAACCAGACGAAAGGGGTGCGAGTTGTGAAATGTGTTTTTGGGAAAATATCAGTATTAAAATATCATGTTGGACCCCTTCTGGGGTGTGTGTCCTGCTGAGCTGAACTCCAGGAGAATCTTGATGTACTCCTTGTGCTGTCTTCTCTTGCCTGCGTTGTAGAGTGCACCTTGCTGTTCCTGTTGTGTGTAGTAGGGGCTTGGTGGGAGTCTTTTAGCTTCCCCATTTTGGAATTTGTGTGCTAAGCACATTTAGAGTGAAATTATATGAAGTAGATTACTTCAGGAAGCTCCCTATGGACTGGGAAACGTTGGGGTTAGGTAATATCTCTGAGAAAGTACAACTGGCTTATTTTCCAAGAATCTTCCAAAACCTGATTTGTGTTGGTGTCTGCTAGGAGTCTTATGAATGAGTTGTCATCAGACCCAGTAAAATTTGATTGTTGTGTGTGAATCGGCGCTTTGAGAAAGTTTTGTCACACAAGTAATATAATCACAAGTACAAACATTTTATAAATAGACAAATCACTTATCATCCCACCACTTTAACGCAGCTACTGCATTTTAGAGTATTTCCTTTTTTCCTATGCATGCACTTTTAACGTAGTTATAGTCACAGTGTGTATACATTTTTATAGTCTGTTCTTTCTTCTTTCACTTGGTATTTTCCTACACTGCTAAATAGATTTTATAGTTTTGTTTGGTGTATGCATAATTATGTGTCAAGGAATGTAAAATTCGGGCTTCTAAAGTTATGTGTTATAAGACTTCAGTTAAACATACTCTTATTTATTTATTTTTTGAGAAAGCAGGATTTATTGAGGACAGAAAAGCTCCCACTGTGGGAGCGGACCAAAGGTGTTTGCCCTCAGCATCTCTTGCCACGTGTTTTCCAGAAGATTGTTCTTCAGATGGAATCAGTAAACGTTGTCCTGATGCTTGTACTTAGCTCCAAAGTGCTCTCTCACAGCCCTCCCACCTCAGCTCTCCTGCAGGACTAGGTCTGTGCCCTCGAGGTGGCCATAATCGTCAGCTGTGTGTGTGGATCCAGAGCTTCAGGAAACAGACTTATTGGGCTTTTAGGGCTGGAGGAATGTCCTTAGGTGGCCTGAGAGATGTTCTGTTCAGTGCCTTCTTCTGTAAATCTGAGACCTGGGTTCCTTCAGCAAAGCTGTCAAAAGAAGCCAGCCAGAGAAAATGGATACTGTGCGGCTCCAATTTATATGAAGGTCAGAAACGTGCAGGAATAGACTCTGTTGTGTAGGGATGCCCGCATGGGTGATAAGACTGTCAATGAAAAGCAAAGAAAATACTCTACCAATTAGGCCAGGAGTTCCCTCTGGCAGGAGGAAGGGGCACTGATCTGTTAGGGATGCAATACAAGAGTCCCTCCTGGGTGCCGGCTGCCTTTAATTCGCCACCTGGATGGTAGTTACACATGTGTTCAACATATAAGTTTGTTCAAGAGCCCATAGGGATTTTATACTCCTTTCTGTGGGTCTAAAATATTTCATGATATAAAATGTTGGGACAACCTAAGATTCCTCAAGTAATTCTGTAGTAATATTTGGACTCGCTTAGTATTCACTCTGATTCATATTGGATTTTCTTAACAGGAGGTGTACTTGTAGTGAAACATGCTTTATTGTAGCAGTATCCACTCCTCATGGAGAATCCTGCAGTTGATCAGCAGGAGAGCTCCTCTGGCTTCAGCTGTTTCTGAGGCATCTGAATTTTGCTGGTCCTGGCCCAGTGCTCTGTGGAGTCCAGCTGTTTCAGCGGCCCCTGGGGAACACAGCGGGAAGGAGGGCCCAGGCCTTGGGCCTTTGGCATCCGCATGCAGTAGTAGTGAGGTCTGGGAATCTCACCTGCTGTTAGAGCATCTCTTTGACAAAGCCACCTGCTGTCATGGAGCATCAGATGATATTCATGATTCAGCACAGTTACTATCTTTAGAACCAAACCTTCACCTTCCAACTCCTGAAAATTGCACCCAGGCTAGGAGTGGATCTGCCTTTCAGGAATCAGCCACTTACTTTGTTTTGTACCAATAGGAGATTGAAATTGCGTTTTCAGCTCTTCTGAGTCTGAGGAAGGTCTGTGTGTGTGCATTTCTTTATCTCAGGATGACACGAGCACTTCTAATCTTCCTTCTTGGCTAGGTAGGAAAGCGGGGAGTCTCGGGGAAGTTTTTGCAGAAGTGGAAGGTTCAACTGTGTCGTATGTGAGTGGGTGTGCTTCCCCTAAGGTGCGCTGTTGACGAGTGGAAAGTGCTCCTGTTTGTGTCCTCTGTGGTGACGTGGATTTATGCGTAGGTCCTTCTTCGCAGGGTGGTGGCGGGAGGGTGAGTGCTGCTCGTCCTCGACTCGCAGAGTGCCGGCTGTGCGCGCTAGGGCCTGGTGTAAACGGTGATCCTGGGAAGTGAGTAGCCCTATCCCTACCCTACAGATGAGGAAACTGAGGCACACAGAGGTTTGGCAACTTGCCCAGGGCCGCGCAGCTAGTAAGTGGTGGTGCTGGGGTTTCTACCAGGTGTGTGGCTCCCGTTGGGAAGTGGGCAGGGGCTGCTCAGCCTTTGTGACCTCCCTTTGGGATTTGCTGTGCTCACTTTAGCCAGTCATTCCTAGGCATAGAACGTTCCCTCCGTGGATGGTTTTTCTTACAGTGGTATAGTTGCCTCTGACTGTTCTCTTAAATGCCAGTAAGACGATTGTGGTAGGCCCTCTCTCTTTCAGAACGAGAATGCACTTTAAAGTTAGGAAATTGCAGTAGTGAAAGAGCATTCAATTCAGAATGTGTGTTGTGAGAAATTGGTCATTTGTCTAGTTTGAGTTTGGGCTTAAACGCTGCTGCGCATCCCTGAAAACATTCAGTTCAGTCAGGGCAACTGGTGTGGAGCAGGGCTTGTTTCCAGTTGAGCCTAGTGTAATATCTCCTCGGGTGGCCAACTCTCAAAAAAACAAATCATGTCGTGAATTCTCTGTAGCATAGGCTGAATTTCCTTCAACTAATGAAGATACTCAGTTTTCCTGGTTAATCACTTGGAGTTTGGGATGTGCAGACACAGGATGAGAGTCTAGCCTTCTTTGCATGGAAAACTAACTCTCCAAATTCAGTGCAAATTTAGCTCTGGGGAAAAACTGACTAAATATTTCTCTTCCTGTGACATTTTTCCCAGTTCCTAATTTGTTCTTGCTGACTTCGAGTCGTCACATTTTCTGGTTGATTCATTGCGTTCCTGGTTGTCTCCCCGTCAGGCAGCTGGGAGCAGGAGCTTGCCTTATTCTCCGTAATGCCTGCCACAGATCAAAAAGTATTTGTTTAAATGGATTTCATTGTACCTCACTTTACTTGCGGCATGGGTGACTGTGTGGAATTTTTTTGGTGGGATCTTTTTTGCTTGCTGATGTGGATTCTTTGTTTCGCCTTTACTAGGATCAAACCAGACTTAGTCCTGTCAGAAGTTTTGGAATGTTTTCACTTTCATGTCAGGAGAGCCTAGAAAACCTGAGTCACTTTCAGACTGCACCAACCAGAGCCAGGAGGAGGGTAAAAAGAAGCAGCAAACCAAAAATGGATTGGGTTTAGTTAAGTAGAGGCAAGGATTCTTTCTGGAACTTCAAACGCCTACTTAGTACTTTATTCCAAGATTCCCCAAATTTGCTAAAATAATATTCCATTTAAACGCTGGAAGAAGTTGTTGGGCCTCCCCATGTGTAGACATTCCAGATACGAGAGACCTAAGAGGTGTTTTGAGGATGAGTTGCGGTTGGATGGGCACTTTCAGCAGTGGCCTTGGTGGCATCTGAAGGGACACAAGGTTCTGATTGCCTCTGCTGGCTCCTTGTGCCTCTGGGCTCTGATCTGAGTCAGAGATCAACTGAGAGGTAACTGTTTTCAGCACTGCACCTTGGTTTTGTGACCTGTAAACCATTGACACTTTCCCTCTCTTGCGTCTCCCATGTCCTTCGCGCATGCTCGTGTGTGTGTGTGTGTGTGTGTGTGTGTGTGTGTGTGTGTACACATACGTACGTGGGGCTCACATGCAATTCCCAGTTCTCAGGGATGTTCGTGGTCTGTCTGTGATCATCCACAGACCCATGGGCGTGGTGTCCTTCCTGATGAGAACAAGGTGCTGTTGTCACAGCACGTCCAGGAACCCAGCACTCTGAGGGGTGCTGACCTGGCCAGCAGCTCACCCGTTCGGTGCCTTGCTCTGGGAATTTGGTATCTAGTGTACAGGCCCATTAAAAAAGAAAAGCTCGGGCCCTGGGCATTGTACTGAGTGCCCTCACATCTTCTGTTTTGAATCCTTGCAACTAAACTGAAGTGAATGGACTTGTCCTCATTCTAGAGAGATGAGAGCGTGAACTACCTGTGGACAGTCACAGACCCAACCTGTGGCTGTGTCCCCTTCTTCGTGGTTTTAGGTGTTGAACAAGGCAGTGAGCAAAGGAAGGCGCCGAGGCTCTGTTGTCACTGGTGCAAGTTCTGGCCCTACAGTTCGCCTTGCTGGCTCTGCACCCTTGGGCAGGTCGCCACCAGCTGGGCCTCAGTTTTCATCTCTGTCAAGTGGGATCACAGTACCTACTTACAGTGCTTCTAGGGTTAAAGAGATATTACATAAAGCGTCCAGTGGACAGACTTCCAGACCTGGATGCTTGACTGGTAATGGCTCCTGGTTTAATGGCTGTGTGGATGACCATCTTCATTCTTGCCTAAAGATGGTGACTGAGGTCATGGGAAGAGAAAGAGAAGGGAAAAAGCCCCGTATTAAGGGGACTTACTTTGTTTCTTAGCATTCAGTGGCTGCTTCCAGTCCTGCTGACTTGCAGCTTCATGGCCATGTGGATCCCAGAGAGGCCCCTCGGGCGTTGAGCTTGGCCACTTGAAGGCAACATCAGCAGCAGGAATTTTCTACCTTTACCTGAAACAGCCTCAGGATTTCATAGGTAGATGATGTTTTCCCTTCTTAGTAGACACCTTTATTTAAAACATCAAGTTATCTGTGTTCCAGGTACAGTGCTAGAGTGGACAAATTAAAAATAAATTGGTTTGTATTCACAGGAACTGGAGAGAAGAAGAGAGGAGACTCGTCAAATACTTTAAAACAACTTTATTGAGATATAATTCAAATACCTTACAAATCAACCCTTACTTTGAGAAGCCAAGGCAGGAAGATTACTTGAGATCAGGAGTTTGAGATCAGCTTGGGCAACATAGCAAGACCCATCTCTACTAAAAAATAAAAAATAAAACTTGGCTGGGTGTGGTGGCATGTGCCTGTGGTAGTTCTAAACTACCCAGGAGGCTGAGGCAGGAGGATTGTTTGAGCCCAGGAGCTGGAGGCTACGGTGAGCTATGTTTGTGCCACTGTACTCCAGCCTGGGTGACAGAACAAGACTCTATCTCTAAAAAAAAAAAAAAAAAAAAAATCACCCATTTAAAGTGTGTAGCTAGATAGTCTTCAATGTATTCACAGATTTGTATGGCTATCAGCACAATCAATTTAGAGCATTTTCTTCAGCCCTGAAAGAAACCCCTCAAGAAACCCCTCCCCCATTAGCAGTCACTCCCAGTACTCCTCTCTCCAGCCCTGGGCAATGGCTACTCTTCTTTCTGTTGCTATAGACTTGCCTATTCTGGGACTTTCATATAAACAGAACCACATAATATGTGACTTTTGTGACTAGCTTCTTTCACTTAGCATGGTTCAAGGTCTGTTCACGTTGTAGCATGGATCAGTACTTCACTTTTGTATTGCCAAGTAATATTCCATTGTATGGATATACCACATTTTACCTATCCATTCATCAACTGGGGGACATTTGAGTTGCTTCTACTTTTCAGCTATTATGATTGATGCTGCTGTGAACATTCATGTGTGGATGTTTCATGTGAACAGACACTTTCATTT
Source organism: Tarsius wallacei (assembly GCA_963574415.1). Taxonomy (NCBI): domain Eukaryota; kingdom Metazoa; phylum Chordata; class Mammalia; order Primates; family Tarsiidae; genus Tarsius; species Tarsius wallacei. The sequence continues at coordinate 27,673 of CAUYQG010111605.1, read as the reverse complement.
TTCCATACCTAGGAGTGGAATTGTTGGATCATATTATAGCCCATATTTAATGTTTTGAGTAACCGCTAGACTGTTTTCCAAAGCAACTGCTCCGTTTTTACATTCCCACCATCACTGTACGAGGGTTCTAATCTCCACATCCTCACTAACACTTGCTATAGCCATCTTAGTGGGTCTAAAGTGGTATAGCTCATTGTGATTGGGCATCTTTTCATGTGCCTATAGGCCATTTGTAAATTCCTTGCACAGCTTTAAAAGTAGGTAATTTGTCTTTGTAAAAAAGTTTGGACTGGGCTCCGTGGCTCAGCCTGTCATCCCAGCACTTTGGGAGGCTGAGGTGAGTGGATGGCCTGAGCCTGTGGATTCGAGACCAGCCCAGGCAACTTGGCGAGACCTTGTCTCTACAATAAATAAAAAATTAGCTGGGCGTGGAAGCACATGCCTATAGTTCCGGCTACTTGAAAGGCTGAGGTGGAAGGATCACCGGAACCTAGCAAGTTGACACTGGGGTGGCCGTTAATTTGCTACTGCATTCCATCTTGGGTGTTTGTGTGAGACTCTCTAACTCCAAAAAAAAAAAAAAAAGAAATTTGAGTTGTAAAAATTCTTTACACAGTCTAGATACAAGTCCCTCCTTAGTACATGATTTCAAATATTTTGTTCCTTTCTGTGGATTGTCTTTTCTTTTTTTTTTTTTTTTTGAGTTGGAGTCTCACTGTGTCTTCCAGCCTGGAGTGCAGTGGCACACTCATGGCCACCGCAGCCTCGACCTGATCCTTCTGCCTCAGCCCTCCAAGTAGCTGAAACTACAGGCACGCGCCACCATGCCCGGCTAATTTTTGATTTATTGTAGAGATGAGGTCTGACCAAGTTGCCCAGGCTGGTCTTGAACCTGTGGGCTCAGGCCATCCTCTCACCTCAGCTTCCCAAAGTGCTGGGATTATAGGTGTGTGCCACCGCGCCCGGCCTTGGATTGCCTTTTCACTTTCTGATTGTGTCTTTTATAGCACAACAGTTTTAAATTTTGATGAACTGCAAGTTTATCTGTTTTGTTCTTTTGTTGTTTGTGCTTTTGGTGTTATAGTGTCATATGTAAGAAGTCTTCACATACCCCAAGATCATAAGGATTTACTCCTATGTTTTCTTTGAAGAGTTTTGTAGTTGTAGGTAGCTCTTGTGTTTAGGTTTGTGATTCATTTTGAATTAGTTATTGTGTATGGGTGAGGAAGGGGTCTGACTTCGTTCTTTTGAATGTGGTTATTGGTTGTCCTTCATAAGACATGTTTTGAGTATGTGTGCTGTCATGCTACTCCCACGTTAGCCAGTACTGGGAAATCAGAGCTCCCTGCAGGAGCATAGGTTTCTGTCTGGGAGAAGCCCTAACTGCATGAGAGAGAGAGCAAGTCTCAAAAAGGAGGCTTCAACCATCCTGAGAGTGTGAAGGAAGGATTGACAGACTCTGGCTGTGCTCAGGAAACACTTCACTGTTAAAGGGTTGTTGGAACTGATCTAGGAGGCTGGAGGAGACTCAGTGTAGAGATTCTCAGTAATAGGCCAGGCATGGCGTGGCTCATGAGGTTTGTAATCCCAGCCCTTTGGGAGGCTGAGCTGGGAGGATCGTTTGCTGCCAGGAGTTCGACGTAGCCTGGACAACAAAGCAAGACCCTATCTCTACAAAAAAAACAGGAAATAGGCCTGGTGTGGCGGCTCAAGCCTGTAATCCCAGCACTTTGGGAGGCTGAGGTGAGAGGATTGCCCGAGCCCACGGGTTCGAGACCAGCATGGGCAACTTGGCAAGACCTCAACTCTACAATAAATTAAAAAAAATTAACTGGGCATGGTGGCATGTGCCTGTAGTTCCAGCTACTTGTAGGGCTGAGGTGAAAGGATCACCTGAGCTTAGCAGGTTGAGACTGTGGTGGCCTTGAACGGAGTGAGACTCTGACTCTAAATAAATAAATAAATAAACAAACAAATAAATAAATAAGTAAAAAATTGGCCAAGCATGGTGGCATGAGCCTGTAGTCCCAGCCACTTATGTGTCACTGTACCTTAGCCCAAGCAGCAGAGCAAGACCCTGTCTCTACCAAAAAAAAAAAAAAAAAAAGGAAAGAAAAGAAATTCTCACTAAAAATTACCAGAGAGCTTGGAGGGACCTTATGAGACTGTTGTTCTGCTTCAAGATAAAAACACTCAAACCACTGCAGGAAGACAAGCACTGTTCTTCTCTTACTGTGTGGGCCAGTTGTCCCCATGCTGCACTACAGTGTTCCGTCATCAGAGTTCTTCCTTATATTATTTTGGGGGAAAATGCATGTAGTTGATAATTGGCAGAGAGACCTTGATGGAAAAGGGAGGGTTTTGCCAGCGTGAGGAGGGCACTCTCAGAACTCCCCGTGTTGGGGCTTGTTGACAGCATCTGCTCTGTCAGCAGCTTTTGCTCCTTGCTGTGGCTCACTGAGGTGCAGTTCCTGTCACCGGGAGAATTCTATGTGGCATGCGTTGGTGTTGGGAGGGCGTGAGGTTGTCGCCATGTCTCTGCAGTCATGCAAACCCCTGATGGAGTGTCATGGCTTTCTTGCTCATGTCTCTTAGGTGACTTTCATTCTTCAGCAGATGGAGCATCTGTTATGTGCTGGTCCTCTTCTGGATCACTGGGATACTGATTGCAAACAAAAGAAACCTGCTCTGGTGGGGGTCATATTCCTGTAGCGGGAGATGGGTGATATTCAGCAGAGGGAATGAGTAAATGGTATCAGAGCACTGGGGAAGGACCTACGATGGGGGTGACATGTACGTTGCCGTTGTCACTGGGAAATCATTGAGAAAGCGGTGTGTGAGCAGACTCGAAGGAGATGTGGGAGCTGGTCTGGCAGAAATCTGGGGAAAGAGCGTCCCTGCAGACGAGATGATGGTGCCAAGCTTTGAGGCCAGAGGTGCTGTTGTGTCTAAGGGCTTGTAAGGAAGCCACCGTAGCCAAAGAGGCAGGTGAGGGAGAGGCAGGAGAGGAGTGTCTGCAGACCAGAGAGAGAGGAGTATTTTGTGGGTGGCGGTGGATTTGAGGGTACCTTGCATTAAGATCTGTTTTTAGTGATTATCATTCTCATCCCCAGTGAGGAAGGTACAATTTTAGGATTTTTTCCCCCATTAGGATGTATTCACTAGGTTACCAAGGTAGCACCACAGTAAGTCTCTGAACAGGGTTTCTGAACAAAATCTTATTTGATGCTTTTCTGTTAGTCTCATGGTATTGTTCATATGGGTGTAGAAAAGCCATTCAGGAAAGTGTCCACTGGCAGGAAAAAATATGAAATTCCCTAGGAATTGATGCAAAGAATAGAGTTAATATGCAGCAAAATATTTTGTGTATGAGGATATGATTTATGTATTTATTTATTTGAGGATATTCTTCATGCTGCTTGTAATAGTAGAACACAGCTGATAGGAGAATGGCTCAGTGATACTTACTTTCATACCTAATAGCCTCTGAAACGTCTTAGGAATATGGGACAGTGGTTGTAATGGAAAGGGGGAAAATCAAGATAAAATAGTGAATTAATTGATTGCAACAATGTCACCAGAGGTATAGGCTTACCAGAATGAGGGAAAAGAAAATACTGAGTGTTGGCCTGCGTTAGAGGCAGCTGGAACTCTTGCTGGTGGGAGTATAAGTTGGCTCAATCACTTTGGAAAACTGAAATATTTACCAAGCTGAACATATGCCGATCTTGTGATCTGGCAGCTTCACTCTTAGATATGTTTATGTACCCAACAGGAATGCACACATATGTCCACCAAAAGATGCGTGCTGGAATGTTCATGACAGTGCTGTGGGTAATGCAAAAGTGCTGGAAACTGCCCAGCTGCCCCGCACCAGTGGGATGAGCGAGTAGATGGTGCTGTTCGTAGGGAACCCGTGGCAGCAGGAATGGGTCACGCACTCCATGTGTGGTGATACGGGTGGATCTCACGAGCATCACGCTCGGGGAAGGAGGTCAGAAACAAAGGAAACTGCTGTTTGATTGCACTTACATAATACAAAAATGGGCAAAACCTTCATAAAACCTCTGAGATGTGAGAAGTCAGTGGTTGCTCTTGGGGGTAGTGGCAGAAAAGGACCTGATGGGGTGTTGGGTGCTGATTATGTTCTGTTTCTGTCTTTCTTTCCTTTTTTTAGAGATAGTGTCTCGCTCTGTTGCCCAGGCTGGAGTGCAGTGGTGCAATCATAGCTCACTGCAGCCTGAAACTCCTGGACTTAAGCTATCCTCCCACGTCAGCCTCCAGTAGTTGGGACTACAGGTGTGCCACCTCACCTGACTCATTTTATTTTTTAGAGATGGAGTTTCACTATGTTGTCTAGGCTGGTCTGGAATTCCTGGCCTCAAGTGATCCTCTTGCCTTGGCCTCCCAAAGTGTTGGGATTACAGGTGTGAGGCACTGCCCCCAGCTCCAGTTCTGTTTTTTTTTTTAATCTGGGTGCTATTACACTTGTGTGCTTATTTAGAAAATTCACTGAACTGAATGGTTTTGATATGTACACTTTCCCCCATGTATGTTCTATTTATTTATTTCTTTTTGAGTCAAAGTCTCACTCTATTGCCCAGGCTGGAGTGCAGTGGCATGCTCTCGGCCACCGCAGCCTCGACCTGCTGGGCTCAGGCAATCCTTCCACCTCAGCCTTCCAAGTAGCTGACTGGGACTACAGGCATGCACCACCATACCCGGCTAATTTTTTGATTTATTGTAGAGATGAGGTCTCATCAGTTTGCCCAGGCTGGTCTCGAATCTGTGGGCTCAGATATCCTCTCATCTTGGCCTCCCAAAGTGCTGGGATTATAGGCGTGAGCCACTGTGCCCGGCCTGTACGTTCTATTTAAATATAAAAAGTTAAAGCCAATGAAATATAATATTTGTATATTCTTTGTGGATACTGATGTTGACACACACAAGACCTGGCTGGATGTGAGACCCATCAAACCTAGAATAGTGGTCGCTTTGGATAGACGAAGGGAAGGGGGTGATGTTAACATTTTATTTATGAAAAGTCTTTTAAAAAAGGCATAGTGTTTTTAGTTACATTTTGGGGGTGGATACATGGGTTCTGGTATTTTCTGTACCTCTACCTATGTTTGAAATATTTTACAATTAAAACAAATATAGATACATTTAAAAGATATATAGGAAAACAAACTGAATGTAAAAAAAATTCCATTAATAGTGATTACTTTAGTGGCTAGGAATTTAAGCATTTTGTGTTCTTTTTACAGAAAGTTTCAGAGAGAAATGTGGGTCTATAGAAACATGGAAACATGCTTGGCATTTAAAATGTCTGTGGCATGTCACGAGCTTATGTATGGAAAGCAGTGTGCAAAAATTAATATGAACACGTATGGACTGTAGGGTTGGACTGGTTGTCTTTATTTCAAAATATTATAATGTTAGAGTACGTTGAATAAGTTATTAGAAGAAGAATCTTGGTTCATGACCTGCCCGGGCAACTTGGCGAGACCTCATCTCTGCAATAAATAAAAAATCAGCCAGGCATGGTAGCACGAGCCTGTAGTTCCAGGCTGAGGCGGAAGGATCGCCGGAGCCCAGCAGGTCAAGGCTGCGGTGACTGGGAGCGGCCACTGCACTCCAGTCTGGGCGACGGAGTGAGAGTCCAACTCAAAAAAAAAAAAAAAAAATCTTAAGCTTCATGAAGTTGAGGTTGTGAAAAGTTTCTGCTTCAGGTCAGGCGGCACAGTGGTTGGGGAGCCATCTTTGACCTGAGAGGTCCTGGGTGAGGTATGCTCCTTGTAGACAGAAGCACCCCTTTTTCCCCACGTTTGAGGGCATTCCGGTGTTCCCTGACCACAGAGCTGCTGACTCTCATTTCTGAGGCCATGGCCATGATAAGGATGAGGAAACTTCTGCTTCCATTTCCTGAGAACAATTTGCTAATTTCAAAATAACATAGTGGCTTAGAGAAGTTTTCAGTCAGAGGTAGAAACTGTTTCATGAGCTTGAGAAAGAATATTCATGTTGAAAATTGATGTCTGCTGACTCAGTTTCATTTTATTCAGTGGAAACGTTGTAGTCTGGAATGTCGGGGTTCATTTTCTCTATCTGGGTGAATAAGTAAAAGCAAGGCTCAGCGTTCATGAGCACTTGATCTGTTATATTTTGGAGCATAGGTCTAGTAGGCAAAGGATTGAATTTCCTTCCCTCTGCTTGCCCAATGACACTAGTTCTCAAACTGTGGCCCCTGGATCAGCAGCAGCATCTGGGAACTTGTTAGAAATGCGGATTCTCGTGCCCCACCCCAGACCACCTGTTTGAGACACTCTGGGGGTGGGACACAGCCATCTGTGTTGCAATAAAGCCCACCAGGTGACTCTGAGGCACACCCAATTTGGAGACTTTAGCCCTGGGACTCTGTGGCGTGTCTCACTGGCCCTTCTTGTCCCTGCATTCCGGGGAACTGGCAGCTGAGAATAATGGCCTCGTGTACTTGGCATCCACAGAAGATGCATTCAGGGCCTCCTCGCACTGGACAGGACCATAGGAACCTCGCTCGTTCCCCACCTTGAAGGCCTGTAATGATTCTAGAAGCGCTTTACATTGTGAACGGCTCCACCAATGTGGGGAGAGCCTCCAGAAGTGCCTGGCTGTGCGGGGTTGGGAGCGTCTCTTGATGCTTAGAGCAGTCGCTCCACTGTGTTAGCGGTAAGTAGTGTGGGGGCCAGGCCTGGGGTGGGGTGCGGTGGTGGCTCGGGCTCTGGGCCACAGTGGATTCAGGGAACTGCGACTGTGCCGATTGAAAACCTGCCAGTGTCTGTCCCATGCACACTGTGCCGAGGATCTCACAGCCTGTGACTTCTGCCCAGGTCAGCATTTGCATGGGCCTGCTTGGATGGAGGGCATTGCGGCAGCGGGAGTTACTGATACATCCTGTTTGTTTCCCAGCGCTGTGGATCTGGGGAGTAAGGCCCGAGATGTCAGCTGCAAACAGACTGCCCTGGACGTGGATTCCATCGGCGGTGACTGTCCGAGGGATTGGGTGGAAGCACTGTGGGTGGGAGAGTGGAATGTGTGTGTGTGTGTGTGTGTGTGTGTGTGTGTGAAGCTTCATTACCTTCTGATCTGTGGGTAACTGACGTGGAGTAAAGTTTTGGAGCTGAAAGGACCTTAAGTATTGCTTGCTGACTGTCCTTTGTATGTTGTAGAGAGGCAAAGCTGCTTTGTGGGGTCACAGTGGACTAGTGGCTGGCTTGGGACTGACTGTGCCGCTCAGCACTGTGTGTGTGTGCCCAGCCGCCTCTCAGTGGCATCTCTTCCTTCGGGGCGGAGGAGTTTCCAGAGGGCAGCATCCCTGTGTGAGCCCCACGCCCCGTGTGGGAGGCAGTGATTGTGGGCCAGCCTGGGGAGCTGATGACCACAGAAAACCTGTTGTTATGGGAAATACATTCTAAGTTTTAGTTAGCAGATTTACAAAATCTTTTGTTTGTGTGTTTACTTTATTTCATCATAACTAAATAGAATTATCACTTGAATAGTTTGAGGAAGTCTGTATATCTTTCTGTTTACTAAACTCTAGAAGGCATAATTTAAAATGCATTAATTAGCAAAAAATAATTATTAAAATATTTGCTAAAATTATAACAATGAAGTACACTCTTTCAATTGTCAAATTGTGAGGTTAGGAGAAACACTTCTGTATTGTTTGACTTCTTTTTATGATGGCAGCTATAATATTCTTTTGTTGGAGAAGGTGTGCTTACTGACTTTTTTCTTTTCTTTTTTTTTTTTTTTTGAGTGCGAGTCTCATTCTGTCGCCCAGGCTGGAGTGCAATGGCACACTCATGGCCACCGCAGCCTTGACCTGCTGGGCTCAGGCGATCCTTCCGCCTCAGCTTCCAAGCAGCTGGAACTGTAGACATCTGCCACCACGCCTAGTTAATTTTTAAATTTATTGTAGAGACGAGGTCTTGCCATATTGCCCAGGCTGGTCTCGAATTCCCGGACTCAGGCAATCCTCTCACCTCTGCCTCCCAAAGTGCTGGGATTACAGGCATCAGCCACTGCACCCGGCTTGTGCTTTTAAAAACATTAAAAAATTACACATATAGTATTATATTACAGAAGCTTTTTGGGCCAGGCTTGGTGGCTGAGCCTGTAATCCTAGCACTTTGGGAGGCTGAGGTGAGTGGATTGCCTGAATCCCTGGGTTTGAGACCAGCCTGGGCAACTTGGTGAGACCTCATCACTACAATAGATTAAAAAATTAGCTGGGCATGGGAGTGTGTGCCTGTAGTTCTAGCTACTTGGAAGGCTGAGGCAGAAGAATTGCCAGAGCCCAGGAGGTCGACACTGGGGTGGCTGTGAGTGTGCCACTGCACTCCAGCCTGGGCGATGGACTGAGACTCTAACTCAAAAAAAAAAAGCTTTTTGGATTGGAACATACTAAATCTGGAAGGAAACAAGGAATACTTATTGAATGTTTTCTATTCGTTATTTTTTAGCTCTCCTATCTTATTAATTACGAGACTGTCAACCTGTGATCTGAGAGGCTGCCTCCCTCCTGGGGTCTCACAGGTAGTGAGTGGCACTTCTGGGCCATGGCTTCCAACTCCAGCTTCTGGGTTGAGTCTGAACCCCACAGTACAGCAGTTTTGTGCCGGAAGGGTTGGAGTGGGGGAGGAAGTGATGTTTGAAGGGCCCGTAGGAGGTTGTTGCTATCATCAAGGCATTGTGGCGATGGCTGGGCCCAGATGTTGAAGCCATCCACGTGCCCACTTCGTGAATTATAAATGGTGAGCTCAGAGGTGCTCACTCACTAGGCCACGCCACTGGTACATGAGGGAGGCTGAATTTCAGCCAGGATCTGAGTCCAGTCCTATCCTTTGTCCACAGCCTTTTAACATGGGGCCTGGCTGGCCTCTCGTCTGAGCTGTTTTCCCTCTGTGGCGTGGGCTAGGTTGGTGTACAGTGTGTCTTCCAGGCACTGAGTCTTAGGGGCTGTGTGTGTTGCTTCCAGAGGGCATCAATTTGATAAGAACATTGAAGTCCATCAGTAAACAGAGCATTTACCTCGTAGAAAATCAGACTCTTCCTTCTCCTGTTTATGTCCTTTCTGCAGTGTGTGGTCCATCTGCGCCAGTGTACTCTGTCTGAAATGGTCTTTTTTTCCCTTCTTTTTCTTAATTAAAATTTGTTTTGAAAATATGGACATCTTAGTTTAGCAAATTGATATTTATAACTATAGCTTTCTAATGATTGGAACTTCTCCAGAGGGGTTATTATGGTGTTTGAGACCAGATCAGGCACGGTGGCTCATGCCTGTAATTCTAGCACTTTGGGAGGCTGAGGCAGGCAGACTGCTTGAGGCCAGAAGTTCGAGACCAGCCTGGGCAACACAGCAAAACCTTGTCTCCACCAAAAAAAAATATGTTTGAGACCAAACAAGAGTTAGCCTAGTGTCTTTGATTTAAAATGTGTTTTTTAGGCTAAGCATTTTTTCTTTTTCTTTTTCTTTTTTTTTTTTGAGTCTCACTCTGTCGCCCAGACTGGAGTGCAGTGGCCGCTCCCGGCCACCGCAGCCTTCACCTGCTGGGCTCCAGCGATCCTTCCGCCTCAGCCTTCCAAGTAGCTGGAACTACAGGCACGCGCTACCATGCCCGGCTAATTTTTGAGATTTATTATAGAGATGAGGTCTCACCAAGTTGCCCAGGTGGGTCTCGAACCCGCGGGCTCAGGCAATCCACTCACCTCAGCCTCCTAAGGCATGGGATTACAGGCTGAGCCACTGAGCCTGGTTTAGGCTGAGCATTTTTTCATGTATCTGTTGGTTGCTTGTATGTTAAAAAAAAAAAAAAAGAAAAGTGTTTTTTGACTGGGCTCGGTGGGTGGTTCAGCCTGTAATCCCAGCACTTTGGGAGGCCGAGGTGAGTAGATTGTCTGAGCCCGCGGGTTCAAGACCAGTCCAGGCAACTTGGCGAGCCCTCATCTCTACAATAAGTAAAAAATTAGCTGGGCGTGGTAGCACGTGCCTGTAGTTCCGGCTACTTGGAAGGCTGAAGCGGAAGGATTGTTGGAGCCCAGCAGGTTGACACTGAGGTGGCCGTGAGTGTGCCACTGCACTCCAGCCTGGGCAACACAGTGTGACTCCAACTAAAAAAAAAAATGTTTTTTTTCTTGAGTTCTGTCTTCTAGATTCTCATGCGATCAAAGTTCAAATTCTTCACTAGCATGTGACCATTTGGTAATCGTTACTGAGTTTACATTCTGTCTTGGAAGATCATCGTATTGTAATAATCAGGAAAATCATAAAAATTAATATATCCTTAATAGAGAAAACTTAATTTAAAATTTTAATGGGGACCTCTGCCTCCAGTTATCTTTCTCCGTTACCTTTGACTTTTCCTATTCTTCCATTACTACTTTCCTTTGTGTTGAGTAGGTATTTTCTAGTCATATTTTAATTCTCTTGTTTCTGTTAGAATATTTTTTGTAATTTTCTTAGTGATTACTTTAAAGGTCACAATTAACATCTTATAGCAATCTTAACGATGTATAAACAGTCTAGTTGGGATTAATGCAAGTTTAATTTCAGTAGTGTATGGTAACTTGGCTCCCATGTAGCTTGTTCTTGTTCCCTTTTGTGCTGTTATTGCCATGCAAATTAAGCCTGTATGCGCTGCGTGCCCATCAAGACAGATTTAGTTGTTGCTTTATGCAGTTGTCTTTTACATCGGCTAGGAATTATTACAAATAAAAAATATATTTATGCTGTATTTTATATTGATCAATGTAGTTTTACTGGTGCACTTTATTTTTTCATGTGGCTTTACCTGTTAAAGGACAGGTATGCTAGCAGAACGTTCTCTCAGTTTTTGGTCATCTGGGAATGTCTTAATTTCTCTTGCATTTTGAGGAGTCGTTTTTGTTGGAGATGGAATTCTCGGTTGACCATCCCTGCCTTCAGCACTTTGAATAGATCATCCCCCTGCCCTTTGGACTCCAGTTGCTGACGGGAAGGCAGCTCTTGATCCTGTTGAGGACCCCTTGTACTTGATGAGTTGCTTCTCTCCTGGTGCTTTTGGGAGTCTCTTTTTGTCTTTTGCAGTTTGCTCATTTTGATTATGATGTATCTAGGTGTGAATCTCTCCTGAGTTCATTCTAGTTGGAGTTTTTGAGTTATTGGATGTTTTTCATCTCAAGTTGGGAAAAATTTGACTGTTATTACATATTCTTTCTTTTTTTTTTTTTTTTGAGTCAGAGTCTCACTCTGTCGCCCAGACTGGAGTTAGTGGCGTGCTCCTGGCCTTGACCTGCTGGGCTTAGATTATCCTTGCGCTTCAGCTGTCCAAGTAGCTGTAACTACAGGTGCATGCTACCTACCATGCCCGGCTCATTTTTTGATTTATTGTAGAGATGAGGTCTCACCGTGTTGCCCAGATTGGTCTCGAACCCAGGGGCTCAGGCAGTTCTCTCTCCTCTGTCTCCCAAAGTGCTGGGATGAAAGGCGTGAGCCACCGCACCCAGACAACACATATTCTTTCTAATCCTTTCTTTCCTCCTCTTCTTTTGTTGCTCCCTTGATGAGTGTGTTGGTATGCTTGATGGTGTCCCACAGGTCTCTAAGGAGCTGTTCATTTTTCTTATATTGGAGCCATCATAGTGGATGGTATTTTCTTTGGCTGTGATTTGCATTTCCTTGTTGGTTAATGAGGTAGAACATCTTTTCATGTGCTTATTGGCCATTTATAGATTTTTGGAGACATATCTATGTAAATCCTTTGCCCATTTTTAAATTGTGTTCTCTCTTTATTTTATGGAGTTCATTATATATTCCAGATGCAAGTCTCTTATCAGACATATGACTTGCAAATATTTTCTCAGATAAAATGAATCTTCCCATTAACTTTTTAGCTTTATTTTTTCCTATTTTCCCACATAGTCTTTGCTCTAGAAAATAGGACTTAAGCTTTTCCCTAGAGATGCTGTTTTTCATTCCTACAAGTAGAGAGTATCAGCAAACCCATTACGAAACCGTGGGATGCATCAGGAGCAAAGACAACGAAATCCCTGCCCTAGTGGAGTTTGCATTCCAGTGCTGTGTCTTAGCTTCCTTTCTGAAATTCTCAGGGTGCCATTAATGTTATTATGGCATGCTCACCTTCTCCCTGGAGTGTAGATGTCTGTAAACCATGCCTGGCAATGGTGAGCATTCATTAGCTGTTTGCCGAACAGATAGACATTAATGAGCTCAGTGACCCTGTCTTATTCATTACTATACTCCCTGGAGTAGGCATTTAAAGACATGCTTGTTGGCTTACTGACTGAGGATTCTTGTAGTCCCTAGAGAGTCTGTGCAAACAAAGTTTTAAGCTCATCAGAATACTTTACATGGAAAGGAGCTGGGTTCCTGGGATGACCTGGGAAAACAGGTGCCCTTCGGAGTTGTGGTCCCCACACATTTGCGGCCATTCAGATATTGGGGACTTCTGATACACATACACACATGCACTTACACCCATATACACACTCATACATACTCACACTCGTATGCATTCATACACGTTCATACTCAAAACACAAACACACACATACACAAACTCCTACACACGTATGTACACACCTGTCTAGACACATACATATTTTAATAAGTTGTGTGCATGAGCTATTGTACTATATCATGTCTTAATATACTATGACAATACCACTAGAATATAAATGAAAAAGAAAGAGATGGCCAGGCACAGTGAGTGGCTCACACCTGGGAGTCCAAGGCAGGAGAATCGCTTGAGCCCAGGAGTTTAACTAGCCAGGCAACATAGTGTGACCTTGTCTCTACAAAAAATGTTTAAAAAAAGCTGCTTGGTGGCTCAACCTGTAATCTCGCGCCTTGGGAGGCTGAGGTGAGTGGAATGCCTGAGCCCGTGGGTTGGAGACCCGCCTGGGCAACTTGGCGAGACCTCATCTCTACAATAAATAAATAAAAAAAAAAATTAGCTGGGTGTGGTAGGCGCGGCGCCTGTAGTTCCAGCTACTTGGAAGGCTGAGGCGGAAGGATCGCCGGAGCCCAGTGGGTCGAGGCTGCGGGGGCCGGGAGCGGCCACTTCACACCAGTCTGGGCGCCGGTGTGAGACTCCAAATCAAAAAAAAAAAAAAAAAAAAAAATTAGCTGAGTGTGGTGCTGTGCACTTGTGGTCCCAGCTACTTAGGCAGCTGAGGTGGAAGGATTGCCTGAGCCCAGGTGGTCGAGGCTGCAGTGAGCCATGATCATGCCACTGTACTCCAGCCTGGGTGACAGAGGGAGACGCCAAAAAAAAAAAACAATAATAATAATAATAAGGCTAGGTGTGGTGGCTCATTTCTGTAATCCCAGGACTTTGAGAGGCCAAGGGCCCAGGAGTTGGAGAACAATCAGGGCAACATAGTAAGACCTCGTCTCTACAAAAAAGCAAAAAATTAGCTGGGTTTGGTGGTACGCGCCTATAGTCCCAGCTACTCTGGAGGCTGAGGCAGAAGGATTGCCTGAGCCCATGAAATTGAGGCTGCAGTGAGCCATGATTGTGCCACTGTACTCCAGCCTGGGCGACAGAGTGAGACCTAGACTTTAAAAAAAAATTTAAAAAAGGAAGAGATTAAAAATATAAAAAGAGCCGGGCTTTGTGGCTCAGCCTGTAATCCAGTGCTTTGGGAGGCTGAGGTGAGTGGACTGCCTGAGCCCGCAGGCTCGAGACCCACCTGGGCAACTTGGCAAGACCTCATCTCTACAATAAATAAAAAAAATAAAAAAACAAAAAAATAAAAAGAGGCCGTGTGCAGTGGCTCTCGCCTGTAATCCCAGCACTTTGGGAGGCTGAGGTGAGAGGATTGCCTGAGCTCAGGGGTTCGAGACCAGCCTTGGCAAAGACCTTGTTTCTAAAATTAGCCAGGTGTAGTGGCTTCTTGGAAGGCTGAAGCAGAAGGATCGCCTGAGCACAGCAGGTCAAGGTTGCCGTGGCCATAAGCATGCCACTGCACTCTAGCTTGGGCAACAGAGTGAGACTCCAACTCAAAAAAAAAAAAAAAAAAAGAAGTAAATCATACCAAGCAATATAACAATAGTATAGAAAATTTGGAAAATAGATAAAAGAAACCTATACTTTGCTGTACTTATTTATAGTGATGCTGATTGGAATAAGACTCCCCTTATCCCCCCCTCCCGTGGAATACCTTCACTTTATTATTATTACTATTTATTTATTTATTTTTTGAGTTGAATTCTCATTCTGTTGTCCTGGCTGGAGTGCAGTGGCATGCCCACGGTTTTTGTTTTTGCAAGTTACTGGGCATAAAATCTCTCTGAATTGTCTTGTGCTGCTTTGTACTTTGTGATTGATGCATGGGTGAGGTGACTTCTTGTCCCTATGAAAGCTGAAGATTTAGAGCTTGATTCTGTGGTGAGTGTGGTCAGCAGTCCTAGCTATAAGCAGGCATATTGCCTCTTCTTTTCCATCCCTTCCTTCCTTCCTGTGGGAATGATTGTTTGGCGTAGGAAAGTAATAAGTGTTCATTGTGGAAACATTGGGACATATGGGCAATTATATGGCCAATTTCTTTTGTCTGAACCCCTTCTCTTGACTCTGGAGAATAGGAGGATTCTTTTTAGCACATAATTTTTTAACTATTTCACTTTGTTTTTCTTCCCCAAGTTGAAGGACTGGGTTTGACTTGGTCCATTTGCTGATTCCTGAGCAGGTAGAGGCCTCTCAGAGCAGTGATTCTTTTGAATGAAAGGACGTGCCCCGCGGCGTTGACTCCCGGGGGAATGAATGAGTGTGGCCTGGCCAGGGATAGGATTTGGCTGCAGGACATGGCCAGGGTCCATGTGCTGAGCTAGCACACAGCGGAGGAAGGCTCCACTCTTGGAGCGCCTGTTTTTGTTGGACATTCACCTTCTCTCCTGCAGACTTGCCAGAGCCCCAGGTCATTGAGCACAGGGACCCAGGCCCCAGTCGAATGCAGATGCCGCAAGGGAACCCGCTGCTGTTGTCCTACACCCTGCAGGAGCTACTGGCCAGGGACACCGTGCAGGTGGAGCTCATTCCAGAGAAGAAAGGCCTCTTCCTGAAGCATGTGGAATATGAGGTCTCCAGCCAGGTAACTGGTGACTGTGTGTCGGTTGGGAGTGGGGAGGAAGGGAGAGGTCTCGGGCGGGACTGGTTTGATGGGAGAAGGGCTGAAGAGAGAAGCTGTGCGTCTGGCTCACAGGTACGCTCCAAAACCTGATGGCAGAGTCAGGCTGCCTAGCAGACCCGTCCACTGTTTGTGGGCTTGTCACCCACCCTGGAGTCTGGAAGATGCAGATGTGCATCATGCGGGTGTATCCTCGGTAGAGGGGCCTGCCTGGCTTTTCTTCATATTGCATATTACATTTTAAAAAGACCTGGCTCTTGCATGGTTCTTGGGCAAACTCTTTTTTTTTCTTTAAAGCAGGATTTATTGAGAGGACAGAGAAGCTTCCACAATGGGAGGGCATCCGGAAGGGGTTGCCCTTGGGCAAGCTCTTATTTAAGGTCTGGCTTAGGTTACTCAGGTGCTAGGATGCAAATCTTGTGGAACCTGCAGCTTTAGCAATGGTGGCGTTTCCTGTGGAGTTTGTAGCACATATGTTTGGATCAAGCGTGTGCTCTGTTTTGGTTTATGATCAGTGCTGGGTCTTTTTAGACAGTTGGTCTATTTTAGGAGGCAATGATGACAATTGCATAGCATAGCATTATGAAATAAGGAGTGCATAATTTTTATGTGCTGCCGATCAAAGGTAGGATAGATGCCCACCTCAGAAGTTAAAACTGCTATAAAGAGTCTTATCTCTGGCCGGGCGCAGTGGCTCATGCCTGTAATCCCAGCACTTTGGGAGACTGAGGTGAGAGGATTGCCTGAACCCACAGGTTCGAGACCAGTCTGGGCAACATAGTGAGACCTCATCTCTACAATAAATAAAAAAATTAGTTGGGTGTGGTAGCGCGTGCCTGTAGTTCCAGCTTCTTGGAAGGCCTAGGTGGAAGGATCACCTGAGCCCAGCAGGTTGAGGCTGCAGTGGCTGTAGGCATACCACTGCATTCCAGCCTGGGCAACAGAGTGAGACTCTGACTCAAAAAGAAAAAAAAGAGTCTTACCTCTTTCAGAAGATCCATGATAAGGGATGGTTAAAAATGAAATTAAGACCTGTACAAAATCCCAAAGCTGTATTTCCATACACTGAGGGATTACAGGATTTCTGCTTTTGGTAAGGGCCTGGTGCGAGAAGATGAGGAGTTTGGTCATGTCATTCCCATGGGTTCTGGTGAGTGGCAGAAGGAGAAGGATGGGAAAGTGGTGAGATGTCCTGGTCTCTGGTGTCCGGCTGAGCCTGACCCCTTGTCTTGCAGCGCTTCAAGTCCTCGGTGTACAGACGATACAATGACTTCGTGGTGTTCCAGGAGATGCTGCTGCACAAGTTCCCGTATCGCATGGTGCCAGCCCTGCCACCCAAGAGAATGCTGGGAGGTAAAGCTGGGTGCGCTGGAGATGTGGGGCGGGCAGGAGTGAGCCACTCACCAGGACTGTGAGGCCGGGCACAGTGATAGATCCCAATGTAGACTGGGCTGCACTTGTGACGCCAGAGGGGGCTGGCGCAGGGCTGAGGTGCAGGGCGAGCCTGTAGCTGTGGCTTGAGCCCAGGTCTGGTGCAGGAAGGGTGACCCACCCGAGTCTTCCAGCTGGATGACTGACATGTGGGGGGGCCCTCAGAGTGTAGTTGTGAAGAAGGGACCCTAGCTTCAGAGCACAGTGGCCAGGACGGCCAAGAGCGCCTGGGAGGGTGCCCAGGAGCACTGTTTGCTTGCACGGCTGGCAGTTTGTTTTGCCTGTTTCTGCAAAGCCTCAGGAACCTGACCCATGGGTGGCACATTCGCATTAGGTGATCTCATGGAAGAGAGCAGAAGGAAGTGTGAGGTAGAAAATCGAATGTGGATTTTAAAGGATGTGAAAAGAGCACATGGCTGCCACACCTTTATCCCTGTCACACTTTCATCCCTGCTGCAGATGGCCTCTGGCCCCGTGGGAGATCACAGGTGACCTTGAAGCCCCTCCTGAGGGCTACAGAGCACAGAGAAGCAGGGGCTGCCGGCTCTGATCTCACTAGTTCTCTCTCCCACAACCCTTTTCTCAGGCTCTGAATAAATGTGCTGGGAACCCAGAGCTAGGCAGTCGACTTTCTGCCATCCCCTGGCCATCTTGACGTTCCTGTGTGCTGGGATGGGGACGGCATGAGATCTAACACGGGGGCTGGTTTCCAGCATTAGAATTCCTGTTTATTGAGGAGCCCAGTCTGATCATGGGATTTTCTCACCCCGCGTGAACACCGTCGAACAGATGACCCTTCTTAAACTGAAAGGCACAGGGAACACTCAGGGCAACAGTGATCAGTGAGTGTACAGGCGACATGCGATGCTTACTGAAGCCCATGCTTCTGAGCTGACTGAGTGTAGTGAGTGTTTAGCCCCATGTGATTAGCACTTACGAAGGCGCTGCCTTCTACAGAGGACACTGTGGGTCTTGCACGCATGGGGGGCGGGGACTGGCCTCAGCCTGCTGTATTAAAAATAACATTTTAAATACCACTCCTGTTGGTCTGAACCAATTATTTAAATATCCTTAATACATCCGAATACACTTTTACTTTTTCTTCCCTTGAAGTGAACTATCTAACCCGAATGAAAGCAGTTCATCCTTGGATCCGTTACAGAGTGAGTTATAAGCGATGCGATTAGAAAACGGAGCTACATTAATGTATGAGCGTAGCAAAACCCATTTGTTCATGGAGAGAAGTGCCAGGAAGGGATGACAGAGGACGTCTTTAGTGGATGAACAAAGGGAGGAGTCAGACTGGTCCCCAGCACTCTTGGTTGAAACACGTTCTTCTGTGGTTTTCCTGGGCAGTTCCTGGACCCATGTGTGTGGCGGGGAGGGTGATGGCATGGGGGTGGAGGCTCTGTTGCTCTGGGGCAGCCTCTTGGGGTCTGTTGCCCTGGCAGCGCTGGGGCCCAGCCAGTGCCCTCGACTAGCCTGTGGCACTCTGCCTCCTCTGTTGAGATGCTCTGAGAGTTTGCCCAGAGTGGAAGATTTGGGCCAGCACGCGGTACTGTTTGGTGAACTCATGCACTCCTTCAGCTGACAGGGAGTTCATCGAGGCCAGAAGGAGAGCCCTGAAACGCTTCATCAACTTGGTGGCCCGGCACCCCCCATTCTCAGAGGATGTCATCCTCAAGCTGTTCCTCTCGTTCAGCGGGCCGGTAAGTGGGCTGGGCAGTGTCTGTGCGCACGCCTCGTCCGTGGCGGGCTACGTGGAGCCTGAGCTCTTTTTCCTTTCTCAGGTGTGTGTCTTGCTCTCTCGGTCACCTGTCCTTCCTCTTGCTGGATGCCCACAGGAATTTGTCTTGTGTTGGGTGACCTGTGTTGGCTTTCTTCGCTTTCCAAATAACAGGCTGGAGATGATTTTAAGAGGCATCCTTGGACTTGGCTCTGCAGGATTTGTAAATCCATGTGGAGATCGTGGGTCTCGGTGCACTCACTTCAGGGATTTAGGCTGGAGGGTTTGGAGAGCTTAGGGACGTGCCCGAGACTCAGGGGTGAGTAAGTGCTGACTTAAGAACCAGGGCTTGGCCTGACTTAGGGCCGCTGGGAAAGCAGGCTGAGCCTCTTCAGCAGAGTATAGGTCTGCGTTCTGGGAAGTAACTTCTTCACGTACGTTGGCTTCGGTCAGAAATCAGAGTGCAGTTCCTTCCTCCAGGCTGCTGTTGCGCAGTCTTAGTGACAGTTCAGAAGCTACAGCAGAGCTCTTGTTTCCAGCTGAGGAGGAAGATGCTTCCAGCTCCCCAGAGGAAGGAATGTTTTTGCAGTCCTTCCTCGTGTGTGCCTGGGGCACCCTCTGGCTGTGCGAGGAGGGGTAGGTGAAGGGAGGATCCAGTGTGGAATGGAAGCATCCAGGTTCTTCTCTGTTACAGGGAAACCCTTCTTCAATGGAGGACCTCTGCCTTTTCCTGTCCCTTGTCCCTGCTGCACTGACACCCAGCTGTGTACGCCTCTGTACAAATCTTGCTTATGCTTTTATTTCCCCAAGAGGTGGGAAGGGGCCTTTGACCTTTGTAAGAAGTCTGCAGGCTCTCACTGGGTATACCCCCAGGGCTGTCTGCCACCCATACCAGACATTCAGCAAATACTTGTGGTGTTCTGCCTTGAGCAGGGACTGGATCTTTTGAGCCCTGGGGGTAGAAAGTTCCTTTGGAACTGAGATCTGGGTTGTCAGAAGAGGAATGCGGCAGGACCTGGGAGCTGTTCAGGCTCTAGGTAGAAGAGAGGGAGGTGGGGAGGGCTGGGCAGATGACTCCTCCGTTCTGGTAGCAGTAAGCTCCCCAGTCTCCAAGCCCGTCCACAGATAAGGTGTTTAATCTCCCAGACCTGTCTTCTTTCTTCTTTTTTTTTTGTAGAGATGGATCTTGCTAGGTTGCCCAGGCTGGCCTTAAATTCCTGGGCTCAAGTGATCCTTCCACATCAGCCTTAGAGTAGTTAGGACTCTAGGTACAAGCCACCATGTCTGGCCTTGAATTTTTCTTTCTTTTTTTTTTTGAATTGGAGTCTCACACTGTCGCCCAGGCTGAAGCACATTCACGGCCACCGCAGCCTTGACCTGCTGGCCTCAGGGGATCCTTCCACCTCAGCCTTCCAAGTAGCTGGTACTACAAGCGTGCACCACAATGCCTGGCTAATTTTTGATTTATTGTAGAGAGGAGGTCCCGCCAAGTTTCCCAGGCTGATCTCAAACCCCTGGGCTCAGGTAGTCTTCTTGCCTCCGCCTCCCAAAGTGTTGGGATTCCAGGCATGAGCCACTGTGCCTGGCAGATTTTTTTTCTTTTTTAAATAAAGTAATTTGACCAGACAATCCTTAAGGTGTCTCAGAATTTCTAGAATTCCTCGATGTGTAAACAGCTGTATATTAGGATTTCTCCTCGTATTTCCTGGGTGGCTCCTTATTTTAAAGCTTGGCTTTGCCCAGGAGGCCTCTGTTCAGAGGGCAGGCTCACATGCCAGGGTTTGGAAACAGAGCACCTGCCCTTCCCCTGCCCGTAGCTCTCAAACCTGTGTTCCTGTTCTGTTGCACATTTGGAATTTACCGGGGTCTAACATGGCTGATATCCGTCTCAGGTGTTGATGCTGCCCCTAACTTGTCAGCCGTCTTTCTGGGGAGAGATCCCTCCACTCCAGAGTTGGAGGTTGGCAGTGCTGTTGTTAAGTCAGGCTTTCCTGTTCAATGAAAAAAAAATCTAAGAGACAGTAAAAAGATCATGGAATACTTACGTAAAAACAAACATATTTCTCTTAAGGAAGGATTATATCCTGCTGTGTATTGGCTTAATTGGTCTCATAGCAACATTTTTGCTGATGGTAGAGGGTGAAGTCGTCTCTCTTTCCTTTTGCAGGATGTGCAGAACAAGTTAAAGGAATCAGCTCAGTGTGTAGGAGATGAATTCCTGAACTGTAAGCTGGCTACTCGGGCCAAGGTAACCAGAGAAGCAATAATTTTGACACAGGATGTTTATTTCGCCTCTGCTGTGTGCCAGGGATTATGCTAAGATCTCTTGCTGGTTTTTCTCACTTAGCCCTCATTTCAGGTGCTCTAAAGTGGGGGTGAGGCCTGTTTCATGAATGAAGACACAGGCTCGGTGAGACTGTCATTTGCTGAAGCTCCAAGTCTCTCAGAATAGGGTGGGAGATGTGAGCTGAGCCCGTGTGACCTCAGACCTGTTGGGCTCCTTGGGCCCTCTGCTTCCTCTGTGACTCAGATGGACACACATGCTCATCACCAGCTTTTCAGGCTTACGGAGACTGTTGTTGCATTTGTTTATTTTTAAACTGAAAAAATTTGGTCTTTTTCCAAAAAGGATTAAGGTTGCTATTTGGTAGTTTTTTTGTTGTTGATTTTTTTCTTCTTCATACAAAATAATCTTTTACCTGCTTTTTTCCTGAGCTTTCTGTTTTCTAAGCATTAATAGTTAACATTAAATCTTGTAAAATCTTTGGGAACAAATGAGGCATACTATTAGAAGGCCTTCCCTTCATGTGGAGTCTTCCAGGAATTTACATTTATCATGTCAAACTTGACGATAATTATTTGACTAGTTTTTGATAAGACCTCCAGTCTGATCAAATTTTAGTGGACCCTATAGTCTTAACCTAGTGGGATAATTTGTCTTAGTGTTTGCTGCATGTAAGTGATGATGCTTTCCATTTCTTTTTTGGACAAGCAGAGAGATCCAGTGCAGACTTGGAGTCTGGACTTGTTGACTTTCTGTCTTCCACTGGTCATCTCTTGGGTGACCAGCTGCTGTTGTCTGAAAGGCATTTCAAGTCTAGTCATACAGTTTCCCTCTCTCCTTGCCTGTCAGGACTTCCTCCCAGCTGACATCCAGACTCAGTTTGCTATGAGCCGGGAGCTGATCCGAAATATCTACACCAGCTTTTACAAGCTTCGTGATAGGGCTGAGCGGATCGCGTCAAGGGCCATCGACAATGCCGCTGATCTTCTCATTTTCGGGAAGGAGCTAAGGCAGGTGACCCTTTAAAGTTCTGTAGGGCTTAGGGAAGGAATCCGTAGACTGGGGGCAGGCTTGGAGCAGAGAGTGCGTTTACTGTCATAACCAGCATCCTAATCTGTTTCACTCCACAAGGGGAAGAAAATGGGTCTTACATGGCAGTTGTCCCGTCGCTAGGATTAGACGTTAAGACAAGATTTATTTGACCTGGGGAAGAACAGACTGTGGGCTGGTGGGGCTTCTTTGACCTGAATGGACGGTGAGACGGTCTGTTCAGAACTGGACTCTCCTTGGCAGTCTCAGACCTACCTGCATACATATGTCCCTGGGGTCTTGTTGGGAAGAGGAATTGAGAGATAGGACTGGGGTGGGGCCCGAGAGCCTGCTTTCTGCACTGACTCCCGGGTTTCTCCACGGACCCCTCTCTGAGCAGCAAGGGTCTGGGGTAGGAGACACACAGGGAGTTGTGGGAAGACTTGGGTTTAGGCTGCGAGTCTGTGGCAGGGCTTGCCAGACTCAAACACGCGGCGAATTCAAGGCCTTGAGTGTCTCTTTTGAACTTCCCTTAGCGCGCTCGGCTCTGACACGACCCCGCTGCCCTCCTGGGCCACTCTGAACAGCAGCACATGGGGGTCCCTCAAGCAGGCTCTGAAAGGCCTGTCTGTGGAATTTGCACTGCTCGCAGACAAGGCTGCACAACAGGTGAGTGGATTTGCTCTTCAGAGGCACCTGTTCCAAGGAACATTCTATACCTTGGCACGGGGGAGCGCCTCCTTCTCAGATTGACTTCAGAGTTTGGAACCTCGAGTGAGCGAGCAGCTGTTCTCTGGGTGGGAACTGCCTGTCCTCATCTGTTCTGGGTGGCTCTCCAGGAAGCATTATGCTGTTGAGAGGGTTGCCAGTGACAAAACAGATTGGGTTCTAGTCTCTCTCTCTCTCTCTTTCAATATTTTATTAATTGAGAACATGCAAACAGAGTCTCACCATATTGCCCAGGCTGGGCTCAAACTCCTGGCCCTGAGTGATCCTCCTGCCTCAGCCTCCCAAAGTGCTGGGATTACAGACCTCATGAGCTACTGTGCCTGCTGGCTTCTTGTATCTTGAGTGTTGATGTTGTTGAGATTTGAAGATAGAATTTGTCCTTGTAAATGTGATCTTGGACTTCCGAGGATACTTTTGGGTGGACCAGATAGTCTTTGCTCTCTGAGTCAACTAGTATTTGGCACATGGAAACTCAATTCATCAAAAAAACTAAGCTCTCAGCACCCCAAGAGACTTCCATCTCCTTCCACCCTCGACACACAACCTCAGGAAGTGCTTCTGCTGCATGGGCAGAAACTGTTTTTAGAAATCCACAAAGGATCTTGTAGTCATTTGGGATTAATTTGAAGATAAGTGTTTACTGCCAACTTAAAGGTTCATCTGGGTGCTTTTATGTTGTAAAACTGTTACATAATTTTGAAGGTGAGAGCTTGCTGCTTTTTTCTTGGGGAACTGGTCTCTAAGCTGCTCGAGGGGAGTGCTAAATGACTTAAAATAATGTCCTTGTTAAAGCTGTGCTTTCCCTGAGGCCTGGAGCTGTCAAGTTGCTTGCTGTGAGGTGGATCCGATGCCTGGTATGGAGCTGGGCTTTTTAGGCTAGCGGTTGGGCGTTCAGGTGCCCGTGACGTTTTTGTGCTGAAGAGGGAATCTGATCTTTCTGTGGTAGGGAAGTCCTGGGTTTTCCTCCTCTTCTGCTCCCGGTGCCAGGATTAGGACAGTGTTGGTATCTCTGGATTGGTGCTGGGCTCATCCTTTCCAGGTGTGCAATGCCTGCTCCTCCCAGGTGTGAGTCTGGCAGTCTGTCGTGACAGAGGCAGGGGGCACAGGGGAGCTTGCCCTGCATGCTGCCATGTCTGGGCCGTGACCGGGCCCAAGCTGCTTTGCCCCCTGGGCTTCAGGTTCCCTGCCTTTCCCCCAGCCTGGGACATACGACGCAAGTGAAGCTGGTCCAGCTGCAGGGACTCAGACCTTTGCCATGTTCGGCTTCCTCCTCAGCAGGTTGCCTCCAGGGTGTCAGGAATCCCTGGGGCTCGGCTGAGCACAGGATGAAAACCACCAATGAGGTGATTTCCAAGGTCTTTTCTGATTCAGACTTGGATGCTGTATTTCCACCTTGAGAGAGAGAGAAAATTCAGGCTTTTGATGTAGAAGTTTGTAGTTTGAGGTTTTGCCCTGCTCTTTGATATTTCATGAATTCTGCTTTGAAATTTAATGTCTGGAGAAATGCTGTTTCCTGAACATGTCTCATTGTCCTTGGTTGTCGTGAAATTAATATTTTACATGAAACAACTGAAATTGTCCCATTCAGCTGAAATTCCATTTCACCCTTGCTATGCAATCAAAGGCATCCTAGGACTATTTTTTCTAATTTGACTTTTGCTTACGCTGTAGTTTGATTCTTTCCAGACCTACTGGGAGCCATAGATAGCTCTATCCCACAGGACAAGTGAGACTCAGAGTAGGGCTGCATTCTCTGTGGTGGTGGGACATTTGCCTTGGCTAAAGGCGCATGTTGATGGTCTAGGGTCTTGCATGTCCTTGAACCACAGATAGAACTTAGTCCAAGTACCTCAAGCAGCTAGTTATTTGCAGCTAACCCCGCACTCCCTCCTCTTCTGCTGGTCCAGGGAGACATCTTGAGGATCACCAGCCAGCAACTTGACCACACTTTTTTATAAAATAGTGAAAAACAAATCACTTCATATTAAATGGTATAGCATTGGAACTAATTATTTTATTATAATGACAGTTTATAATGGAATTTTGCACATGGGGGAACTATTTATGAAAAAAATCAAAATTTTATGTCTTATATTTTTCTAACATGATAATGTGTGAAACAGTCACTGACTTGCATTTCAGGCTCATTGGTACATGTTGTGCAACGATAATTTGTTTGATTCCTCCACCTGGTGTTTTTCTGTTAGAGCCCACAATGCCGTCTCAATTTCTTCCTCCCACATTAATAACATGGAATTTATTGTCCAGTCTGTTGTTTGAAGATGTATGGAAAGATGTACTCGTGATTCCTCAAAACCACTTCAACTGATTGATCAGAAGCTCGACACATTTCAAATGGGATGTAGGTTTTTGGATGGAAAACCTCAAGGAAACATACATTTTTGAAAAAATTTGTGCTTGCATAAGTTTGTCCTGGATAATCACTAGCAATCTCTTTATGTCCCCTTAGAGGGGACATCCGAGTGGTGTGCTCAGTTTACAGTGTTCCCTCAGAGGGGCTATCCGAGTGCAGATGCTTAACACACTTGTTATTCTTCTGGTACATTTTATCGGCTAGACTCGCTTGGCTGCGGTGTGGGGTTGGTGGCTCGGAAGCCTGCCCGGTGGCCTGAGGTCTGGAGGGTGGAAAGGGTATCCCAGGGTCCCCTGAGGTAAGGCAGAGCCTGAGCAGCACCCCCCGCCCCCAGTCTGGTGCTGCGTCTCACAGAACTCTTCTCATCGTTTGCCCCCACGCGCCCCACCTGAGTCAGGGCTTCGGCACCACCTCTTCCTACTGCGTGGGGCTTCTGGGCAGCCCGTCAGACTGTCTCTGTGACTGCACTGCCAGCGCGCAGAGCTGTATGCAGGAGCCAGAAGAGGAGCCCGTGTCCGCTCGCCCCCGGCTCTGCTGCGGCCCTCCTGTGTACAGCCAGGGGTTGCCCGCTCTTGTCTTCTCTGCACCGTCCTTGGCACTGAGCTTGAGGTTCGGCGTTTGGGGTGAAGGTTTCACTCTGCCGCAGGTGGAACGTGAGGGATCGTGGAGGAGCCTGGTCTCCCTGAGGTGCTCAGTGAGACTTGGGAATCGAGGGTGTGAGCTGTGCTGGACTGCTGGCGTCCATGTGGGGGGTGCCGGACGCCCGCCCTCGCCCAGCTTTGCTGCCCTGGTGGCTGGGAGGGTCCATGGGGAGCCATGCAGGTCTTGTTGCTCCGGGGCGGGGCTGGGGAGAATGTGCTGCCCCTTTGCTGCCTTCCCCAGCCTCTGCCCTCTCCAGAGCCTGACGGTCCCCACCCGAGTCAGGGCTTTGGCACCACCTCTTCCCGTTGCATAGTGCCTCTGAGCACCGTGCTGACTGGGCTGTATGCACTGGGCCTGGCCTGTGTCCCTTGCTAGGTGCTGCTCTCGGGTGTATGCAGGCAGACCAGGGGCCGTCTCTGGGTGGTGTTCAGTTTGCTGGTGCTGCCTCTTGTCCTCTGGATGCTGTGGTGACTACATGAGCAGGGCCATCCTCATGTGCTGTGGGCTTACTGCCTGTCGGGCTGTCTCTGTGACTGCACTGCCAGTGCGCAATCTGTATGCAAGAGCCGGAAGAGGAGCTCGTGTCCGCCCGCCCTCTGCTCTGCTGCGGCCCTCCTGTGTACAGCCAGAGGTCGGCCTGTTCTCGTCCTCCAGTATCAGCCTAAGCACCAGGATGTCTCAGGTCACCCCTCTCCCCTCGTGTCTTCAACACAGCATGTCCTGCCTGCATCTGTGGTCTCTTTTCTCCCCTTGATTCCCCTTCCCAGGCCTGTATTTTTCCCTTTTCATTAAAGTTGAGATGATGTCCCTCCTGTTCGTCCCTCCCCGGGATCATAGCTTCAGACAGGAGCTCAGGTTTTGTGCAGTTCTGGGTGGAGCTGTCCAGGGAGGGAGCCTGGGCTCTCCGGGCATGTGTGTGGGGTAGAGGCGTTGGCTTTCAAAGCCCAAAGACGCGATGGCATCGAACAACTGGAGCGGCTGGGCAGCTTGCTGGAACTAAGGCCCTTGCTTCCATCGAGATGGCTGGGCTTGGAGGCTTCTGTGCCTTGTATTGGCTGGTGTGTAGAAAAGGGGCTCCTCTGTAGAATTGGCTGGTAACTTTGGGGGAGCCCCTTCGGCTTGGGAGGATGAGCCAGCCCAGCTCGGGGTTGGGTCTGAGCTTCTGGGTGGGGCTCTGGGGCCTGGTGTGTCTGCGTGGGTTAACGCATTCCTGTCTTTAGGGCAAAAAGGAAGAGAATGATGTGGTGGAGAAACTGAATCTTTTCTTGGATTTGCTTCAGTCCTACAAAGTAAGTCTGGGTTGCTCCTTGGTCAGGGCAGAACTTTGGGGAATGCGCTTATGATCCTTCGTGGGTGTAGCTCCAGGGGCACAGCAAAAGAGCCGAGAGGCTGGGGCTGGGGGGTGGCGGGTTTTCCGGCCCCGCGGGGCTCTGCTGCGGCGTTGAGGGCCAGCAGGCAAGTGCCCCCTCCCCGCAGGACCTGTGTGAGCGGCACGAGAAGGGGGTGCTGCACAAGCACCAGCGGGCGCTGCACAAGTACAGCCTGATGAAGAGGCAGATGATGAGTGCCGCCGTGCAGAACCGCGAACCCGAGTCTGTGGAGCAGCTCGAGTCCCGCATCGTGGAGGTAGGCGGGCGGGCGGCTGCAGGTGGGAGGCCGCAGAGCCGGTCCACGCCTGGCCTCCGTGGGAGCCCGGAGCTGTCCTTGTGGGCGTTCCTTGGCGCCCAGGATCTCTCTCCGATGCCCAGGAGCGGAGCTGGGGTGCAGGGGAGGCATGGGGCTGCCCATGTGCCGAGAGCCACGTCCTTTCCTTCGTGTTGCTCTCTCTCCCTGGCCCTCTCGTTGCTCGGCTCAGTCAGGAGAGGGTGCAGGAGAGGGGCAGAGCCCTGGCTTAGGGGGACGTCAGGTGTGGGCCTTGGTGCCCTTATGGCGTCAGCTGGGCCGAGGGCAGAGTCTCTTTTCTTTGTAGCAGGAGAATGCGATTCAGACGATGGAGCTTCGGAACTATTTCTCCCTGTACTGCCTACACCAGGAGACGCAGCTCATCCACGTCTACCTGCCCCTCACCTCCCACATCCTCGGGGCCTTCGTGAACTCTCAGATCCAAGGGCACAAGGAAGTGAGTTCCTTTCTGCTCCTACCCGTCTTGGCCAACACCTTTCTTTCTCCAGCTGCCCGTCCTTCAAGCCTGGAAGCCCTTGCCATTAGCTAACCTTGAGAAACTCTTCAGTGGGGTTGGGGTACACACAGGACCTTGAATATAGTTCTCCTGGTGACTCTTGGGGCTGGG
>CAUYQG010111600.1:0-12426 GCA_963574415.1 Tarsius wallacei | reverse complement strand
ATCTCAGATTGCTGGCTGCATCTTCCAGGCGACGCTTTCCTGCAGTCCGAGGGTCGTGGCAGGCTCTGCAAGGAGTGAATGCAAGTGTGGTCCCCAGCCCTCCAGCACCTGCAGTCTACAGAGCACACAGGACCCTTGGGGGTAGCTGGGGGGCGGCGTGCATGGGGCCCTCACCTGAGGAGCCGTCCAGGGAGGACAGGGGAGCGGAGCTCTTCGCCTTGAGCACAAGGGCTCACGCTGGGCCTCCTCGCCTCAAAGAGCGAGAGCCCAGAATGAGATCCGGCTGCTCAGGCGACCTGCTTGGTGCTTCCCATCCTCACCTGACCATCGTGGAAGTCTGCCCAATCCCCCGTCTGTCCGTACTTGGACCTGTCATGTACCCCAAAGCACATCTGCATTTCTTATCCCTCCGTCCTGCCTCCCGCCTGGCAGTGGGCAGAGGGTAGAGAGGGTTCTCAGGCTCACAGAGCCCTCTCTGTGCCGGGGGGCGGCCCCTGTGCTCCCACGGAGGAGGGCATGATGACGCACTTGCTTGGAAGACAGCGTGGTATCCCGAGCTTTCCTGGATACGTGGAACTCGGCAAGGAATAAAGTAGCTGTCCCGAAAGGACAGCAGTAGCGAATGGCAGGGCTGGGACTGGAAGCCAGGAGTTGTCCACCACCTCTGTACCTCACAGGCCCACCTGCGGGCAGACAGCGTCACCCTCCCCTTCCCAGGGGCGCCATGCGGTTTAGGTGCTGACGTTTTCAAGGGACAGATGGCTTCATGCTTAAGCGCTGCCTGGTCCTCCCCAATACACACACACATACACACACACCCACACACACACACACACACATACATGCACACGCTCACAGTTGAGGAGACCTCAGTGGCACCTCCCGCAGAGGGGTCTGCCTCTTGGATTTAAGCTCAGGTCTCTGCTGAGTTTTAGCCCCCAGCCGCATGAGGGCTCTCCACCCAATTCCAGATCAGGATTCATGTGGTGCCTTGTCCTCAAGGGAATCTGGGAGGCTCTGCCTCAGAGTGGGAGTGGAGACACCCGCCTGCTGCTGTCTGCACCAGCAGGACACAGAGCTCGGCCCCTAGGCAGACAGCTCACGTGGCTGGGCCCGAGTGCGCTGTGTCCGCCAAGGCCCTTCTGCCCTCCCCTAGCTCAAGCCCATGGAAATGGCTCCTCCACCCAGGCCTGCCCCGATAAGCCTCCCAGCAGCAGAAGCAGCCGCTCCGAGCCTCTTATCAGGTAGCTGCAGGGGGATCTGGCAGCCTGCATTGGACGGTCTGCTGCTGATATGGGGGCCCCACCAGCTGCTCACCAGCGGCCTCCCAGACCTCTCCAGGTCCCAGCCTCTCAGAAACGAGAGCATGACACCTAGAATACTTTCTGAGACACGCAGAAGGGCCACAGGCAACGGGATCTGATTGGAAACCATTGAGGATACGGGGTTTGGACAGGACGACAGGTGGCGAAGGGGCACCAGAAAGGACCGTAGGCCCTGTGGGTGCTGGGGGGAGCTGGCATCTCCCACGGCATAGGCGACCGTGTGCGTGA
The DNA here is from genome assembly GCA_963574415.1 of Tarsius wallacei. Lineage (NCBI taxonomy): Eukaryota > Metazoa > Chordata > Mammalia > Primates > Tarsiidae > Tarsius > Tarsius wallacei. The sequence continues at coordinate 10,873 of CAUYQG010111600.1, read as the reverse complement.
TCTGAGCCTGCTCACAATGCCCTGTGAGATAGATGGGACCGTCCCTGTTTCACAGCACTGAGACTCGGAAAGGAAGGAAGGCTTTGACGTGTTTGATGTAATGTGGTGTCGTCAGGTTGAAATCCAGGTTTGCCAAAAGCCCGGGCCACCTTCCTGCTTCCTGGGAGGTCTTGCTGGAGGGGTTCAGCCCAGCCCCGCCACACACACCCCTCCCGACAGCACATGCTGCCTTCAGAAGTCGACTTCTTCTCTACGCTTCTGCCACAGTGAGACCCCCAACATACTCGGTGAGTTCAGACAAAGGACTGAGCCGTCTGTGGCGCCTGCATGCAATATTTGGGACATACTTGTACTTTTTGAATGTTTTGTTGTTCATCTGAAAGTCAAAGTTAACTGGCGTCCTGTTTTTTATCTGGCAACCCTGGCAGGACAGGACCTGGATGTGGGCGTTTTGCAAGGGGTTCCAGATGATTCGAACATGTAGCCAGAGTTGAGAACCAAAGGCAAAGGCTCCCACGGAGCAAGCCCGCCCGCTGGAGCCTGGCCAGGCCCCCCACCACAAACCTGGGTGGATGGGGCTTTTCAGGTCTTCAAAAACAGATCCAAGGAAGCTTCTCCAGATTCTCTTCTGACCCATCCTCTTTATCCATCTTGTGGATACCTCCTTTTTTTTTTTATAACTCTGGAACACATCTTAATTTTTAATACTTTAAAAATATACTTGCGAGCCAGGCACAGGGACTCACACCTGTAATCCCAGCACCTTGAGAGGTGGAAGTGAGAGGCTTGCGTGAGCCCAGAGGTTCGAGACCAGCCTGGGCCACTTGGTGAGGCCTCGTCTCTACAGTCAAAAAAAAAATTAGCCGGGGGTGATGGTATGTGCCTGTAGTTCCAGCTACCTGGAAGGCTAAGGTGGAAGAACTGCCCGAGCCCAGCAGGTCGAGGCTGTAGTAGCTGTGAGCGTGCCACTGTACTTCAACCTGGGTGACAGAGTGAGACTCCGGCTCAAAAAAAAAGTAATTATGAAATTTTTCAATATATGAAATATATTGGATACATGAAATATATATGAAAATATTTTAAAATTATCATTCATAACCCTACTTCCTCTGCCATCACTCCGATGTTTCCTTCATTAGCTTCTAATCACACTCCTGCCTGAACCCCAAAATCTCAGACTTTCCACCTTTCAGACCTGTCAGTTTTGGCCTCCTGCAGCCCCCTCCTCACACCCAGACCTCCCTGGCCCTGTCCACTACTCCCACCCTGTGGATCTGTCATTGTGCCATCCTGCTTATTTCTCCATGGCTTGAAGGTGCTCTTCCAAACAGGGGGCTCTCCCCCCATCCCCGTCCTCCTGCGGAATTCCTAAAGAATCCCCTTTTCTGTCATCGCTCACCTAAAGCAGCTGCTCACTGCCTACACGGGAAGACCCAGCTTCCTCAGCCTGGTCTCCAAGACCCTTCGTTGTCCACTGCCCACCCAGCAGGTGAACAATAAAACGTGTTAATTTTTTTGAACACGGTAGTGATGGTGGAAGAAGTAATAAGACGAGGAATAGAAAAAGACAAAAACAAGCTCATGATAAGTACTGAGTCTGGCTGTTTATAGTCTTTCTTTTTTTCTTTTTTTTTTCTCCTTAAACCCAAGCTTATATATTTCCCAAAACAAAATTCAAGAATAGTTATTTGAAAGGCATAAAATTTTAAAATTGCATTGTTTCAGTATGAAGTCATCCATACTTAAAAAGGATACAGTTATTTAAAAGTATACTGTTTTAGACAACCTGGCTTCTCTGGGAGTTTCTAATGCTGATTCTGATTGCTCCAACGGAGCCTACCCTACAGCTGCCTAGTGTTTTGGGGTAACTGGTTTTTTTGTTTTGGAGGGTTTGTTTACCTTTTTAAAGATTCTTTTAAATTTGTCTATTTTAAAGATGTGGGGTACAATTCAGGGCTAGGGTTAACTGTTTTTACCATTACTTGGTTTGTTTCAGCAAAGGCTTCTTGTTGCCCTTGATCAAAGAAGTCTGCACACACGTCGGGCAGCAGAGTAGATTGCGTTTGTACTTACCGCTCTTCTCCTGATACTGTGTGTTGGGTTTCACACCTGCTCTGGAAGTCCTCAGACCTCTGGTGAGAAGTGAGGGTGAAAGCATCCTGTTTATCGGGCAGGACAGCAGGACGGGGCCGGGACACTCATGCTCACTGGTCACCAGACAGGAACTGGTCCAATTTCAACCCCGCCACCTACAGAATTCTGAAGTGAGACAAAGTTTAAGTTAGTTGAGTTTCCCTTGATTAGTCTCCAGGGCATATTTATCACTTTCTATGAAAGAAGCATCTAATTTAGATGGCAGTTGATCTGTGTCACAGGACTTCAACTGACAAGAGGCAGAGTTATGTAAGTGTTTATGGCTTCTTTGCTTTTTAAAGATGGATGTTGGGCAAATATAAATCACAGGACCTAGACAGGGGGCCGGGAAGCTGGGGCAGGAGCTTGCCAGGGTGATAGATTGAGATGTATTTCAGAGTATTTTCATCAGCTAGGAAAACAGTGGGAGGATGGGGCCAGGGTGGCGGGGCAGGGACCGTGAAGAGAAATGGGCTTTCCTCCCCAGGCACCCAGAAGAGACAGCCCAGGGGCTTGAGCCCCAGGTGCAAAATGAGGAAGTGCATGGGTGACTTCCTGAAGCCACTTTCTTGCCCAAATACCCAGAAGGCAGGATTTGGGGAACAAAAGCAGGCTGGCAGCACAGCGGGAAGTACTTTGGAAGCCCAAGTGCGCCAGAAGATAAACAAGCACTCCTGGCCTGCTCCAGTCCCGAAGCCCCCCTCTGACTGCCGCCTTCCCATAGAGTGAGTCTGGGCTTCTGGTCTCCGAGGCTGTGTGTGTGCGTGCACGTGTTGTGTTTTCTTAACTATATGAGGACAGTGTCCCCGTGCTGGACACTGCCCCCTGGGAGCCACACACAGTGCTTTGTGTGTGTTGCCTGTCATGATCCTTCTCTACAGATGAGGGGGCCAGAGGCCAGAGAGGGGTGCGTGCAGCTGGGCCAAGGGGTGTAAGACTGACTGCCAGATCGCTCTGGCTCCAAAGCCCACACTCCCGATCCTGTCAGGATGCCCCCTTAAAGCACTTTGAAGATGACTTTTAGGAAGAGCAGTGGGTGGGTGTGCATGCTTCCTTCTCTTCCCCACCACCCCAATAGTTAAATCAAAATGCACCCTCTCTTCCCTAGCACAGTTTCAAACACCGGTCCAGCCTCAAAGGCAAATCCCACCATCAGGAACAACGCTGGCCCACAAGACAGTGTGTAACTCCCAGCAGCCCTCACAGACATGCGCTCTTGGAGTGTGGCCCCCTGTCCCCGCGGCAGGCTCTCCCTCTCCTGTGGCACTGGTCGCCCTGAGGCGCAACCTGCCTCTGGCTGGGCGGGCAGGGAGAGGGCGGTGGCCTTCCTTGCAGCCCTGAGTTCTCACTGGCCGCTCCCTGGTGCCCAGGAGGCGAGGCGACTCCGGCTTCCTGCTCCCGTGCCTTCCCTTCCTTCCGGGACCCTTCACCACTGCATCCCAAGCTCTGACTTAAACTGAGGTTCCAGGCAGCAGTCTCCTCCTGCCTCCCGCCTGCAGCCCCTGCCGCCCCAGGCACTCCCCACGAGCTCCACTGCTCCTGCCTGTCAAACCCAGGAAAGGAAGGAGAAAAACACTGTCGGCAGCCCGTCCTCTGACTGATGAGCCTTCTGGAAACTCAGTAACAAAGCGTGGCTAACTAAATCATCATTATCTACACATGCAGCCCAATCGGGGACATTTAGTCATGTAATTAGGTGCCTAATTACGCTGAAAATGCAATTACATGGTTTTTTTAAGCGAATCAGGTCCTCCAGAGAAGTGGTAAGGTGAGCATGCAGGAGCCAGCCGGGGAGCAAGGACCTCAGAGGGCACGTGAGCGCGCCTCAGACTGCTCGGGGCCAGGGAGTCTTACCCTGAATCACACGCCTGGGCACACCCAGGCACACATGGGCTCACACGCGGAGGATGCCGGCGTCACCTCTGTGTCCTCAGGACTCTGCAGAGCCCACTGCACACCAGGAGCCTAATAAACGGCAGCCATTAACGTCATTGGAAGCTCGGTGCACATCTGTGGCGGGCCTGTTCAGTGACTCAGAGAATCTCTGAGAGATTCTTTACCGAGCGTCTGAGGGGTGGGTATACAGGAAAAAAAATAATGATGGAAAGATCAGCGGGGACGTGTCTGGAGGTACTTTGTGCAATGTCATTTATTCATTCACCTAGCATTGTATCAGATGTAGAAATATAAAAGGTAATCCTTGCCTTCTGGTAGTTAAAAAATTAGTGTGGAGAGAGAGAAGCCTTGTAAGGGTGATACGAGTGAGGTGTTCAGCAGACCACAGCCTGTGGGCTGGCTACAGCCTGTGGCCTGCTTTTGGGCAGTGGACTAGCAAAGAGTGATTTTTGCATTTTAAAAGTGTCCCCTGGCTTCCACCCCATGCAGCTTAAGTTCCGGGGTCCTTTGCCCTAACCCCTCAGTGTGTCCTCAGCTCCTCAGCTCTGGTGAGAGACCCAGAGGGTAGCAGGGCTTCGAGAGACTAAATCCCACTGCTTCATCACGAACACGGAAATGACCATGGAACAACATCGTTGGCGAAAGAAAGCTTTATTGTGTCTTGGAAAAGGAAGCAAGTGACATAGACGAGGACGAAGACATCGGAGATGGCCAAAGGGACCAGGAAAAGGTGAAGAAATCTAAGAGGAGAAACTGAGTCCATTCATTTCAGTGTAAGGTTCTTGGCTATGAGACTGAAATCGGAGGGACAACTGGGGCCTCCACTAAGAGAGTCCTAGACCCAACTAGTCTAGAGAGCAGGAGGAACCTTCTGAGTGTCTCTAGGAAGCTGTTCCAGTGAGATCCCAGAGAAGCCAACCGAGCAGCCCACCAAGGACGGCCTCGGCGAGCTCTGGAGAAGCAAAGCCTGCGGCCAGCAGCCCTGTGACTCCCAAGCCCAGCCTCTGGCCCATTCCCTGAGTCAGAGCTTACCCTTGCTCCACCTGCAGAAGCCAGGGTCTGGGAGGGACTTGGACTGAAGCCACAGTGAGCATTCCTCAAGCCACTACTGCAGCCCAGAGAAGGGTGAGCGGAACTGTGGTCGCTGAAGGCACTGGCTCTTTTCCGCATGTGCGTGTCCTGCTTTTAAATGAAAATATCTGCTTGGAGCATCTCCTGACAAGGTTGGCCAAAGGATACGTGAACACAGACACAGAGGGTCAGTCAGAGAGGGTGGCCATGGTCCTGCTGTTGACCAGTAGCCCAGCACAGGCTTGGGGAGACAGAGTGGATGGGGTACAGGCACCCAGTGGGGGCCAGGAGTGAAGCAGGCAGGTTGGGGCTGGGAGGAACCTTCACAGACATCCTACTCTGAGGCCTTGAGCATTCCGAAAAAAGCAGCCCGTTCTGGAGACCCATCCCCATGTCTTGACTGTAAAAGTAAGACGTTTGTTGTGGATGTCTTAGAAAGTACAGAACACTGAGTGAAGAAACAAAATCATTCATTCATAACTGTTGTCCACCACCCCAAAGCCACCCAAAAAAGGCATTTTATTTATTTATTTATTTATTTATTTTTTGAGTTGGAGTCTCACTCTGTCGCCCAGACTGGAGTGCAGTGGCCGCTCCCAGCCACCGCAACCTCGACCTGCTGGGCTCTGGCGATCCTTCCGCCTCAGCCTTCCGAGTAGCTGGAACTACAGGCACGCTACCACACCCGGCTAATTTTTTGATTTATTGTAGAGATGAGGTCTCGCCAAGTTGCCCAGGCGGGTCTCGAACCCGCGGGCTCAGGCAATCCACTCACCTCGGCCTCCCAAAGCACGGGATTACAGGCTGAGCCATTGAGCCTGACAAATCTGACATTTTAAGTGTGTTTCCTTTCTTTCCTGTGTCTAAGGCTTTTGTGGAATGTTTATGTCGTTTCTGTTGACAGGGTCCCGTTCCTTTCACTGACCGTCATACCATGGGCATTTCCTCCCGTCATGAGGCATTCAAGTGCATCCCTTCAATACTGGAGAATATAGTATTCCAAAATATCGGTGCATCATAATTAATACGACCAGTTCCCTAGTATGGAGCATTTACATTGTTCTCTCTCTTTGCTCTTCCATTTTAAACAACATTGCAATGCACTCTCCTGAGCAAGGATTTGTGTTTCCATTCCAGAGAAGAGGAGACGTTCTAGGCAGCAGCCCCAGTAAGCATGGTCTTGCTTTCCTAGAGACCCTGGTCCTTTGGCCAGACCATCCAGCTGTGACAAAGGCACTCCCCCGTGCCTTGAATCGACTGCAGGTGGTTCTTCCCACAGGATAATTGATGCAGAGACCTGTGGAGGGATCTTAAGGAGGAATCCCAGTCAGGAGTGCTGGAAGGGACTTCCTCAAGAGAAAAGCACACTCCAGAGGCAGGAGACCCAGCTAGCTCCTGGCCCGTCACAAAGGTGGGCTTTGTGATCACGGGCACATTACCTCTCTGAGCCTCCGTGTTCTCCCTGTGAAATGGGCCAATCGCACCCGGCATCTCACAGGATTGCTGCGAAGATCACATGATGTAATTGATAGGTGACAACCCAAGCAATTCCTGGTGCTCTGGTGTGGATGTGGTTTGTCCCTGCAAAAGCTCATGTTGAAACTTGGTTTCCACGGTGGCAGTGTGGGAGGGTGGCCAAGTGGGAGGTGTTCGAGTCATGGGGGCAGACCCCTTATGAATAGGTCAACACTCTGTTGAGAGAGTGAGTGAGTTCTTTCTCTCACAGGACTGGGTTCGTGACCAGAGTGTGGATTTTTATCAAAGGGAATTTGGCTTCCCAGACTCTCTCTTTTTCTTCTCTCACCATGTGATCTCTGCCCACACCTGCTCTCCTCTTGCTTCCCCCATGAGTTGAAGCAGCATGAAGCCCTCACCAGATGCACTCGCCTGATCTTGGACTTTACATCCACCAGAATCGTGGGCCAAATAAACCTCTGCTCATTATAAATTACCAGTCTCAGTTATTCTGGTGTAACAACACAAATGGACTAAGACAGCTGGTATGGGCAGACACCACAAATGATCTGTGTTACACACAACAACAGTGCGTGTCTCCATGCATGCCACAGATACCTGTTGCGATTCTACAAGGGACTGACAGCAGCCTCGGTGCAGGGAGCCAGCAGGGAGCTCACACAGGCCTGGACTAACATGGCGGTTCATGCAGTGCTTTCCAACCTAGTCAGTGGCCAGCAGAGCCTGGGTCTGTGGCACTCCAAGCTGCCCCTAACCACCTGGGCCCATTCACAGAGATGCTCAGACTTGAGCAGAGCATGCAGCTCCGGTGAGGTGCTGCTAGGCATGGAAAGTCTCTCACTTCAGACTCTTGTCCTCTATCCACAGAGCTCATGGCTGAGTTGAGCCCCATCTTGATGGACGTCGCCATCATTGGAGGTGAGCTGTCATTATGGGACCCTCAATGCACCCAAGAAGGCGTCAGGAAACCCCATGTGGAGAACTGGCCTGAGGACTTGGGTGGGGAGTGACTGGGCAGTGTTTCCCTTCCCGCAGGTAGTTTTGAATGCAGGATGGAAGAATGCAGGCCTGGTAAGAACTACACAGCACAGTGTCTTGGTGGAACGGGGGAGTCAAGGGATCCAGGGTGAGGCAAGAGGGGCCCCGGGCCCCCGTGTTGGGAGCCCCCACCTCAGGGCCATCAACCCACAGGGAGAGAGAGCGAACTCCGTCTTCTCCCTCACCCCACATCATTTTCTGCCCTGGGTCTCACGGCCTCATCCCGCTGTCCTCAAGGACATCTGAGCCTACCCTTGCCTTGCTTCAAACCCCAAGCAGGTGGTTCCCCACAGACTGTGGCTGTGACTGCAGACTCTTTCAGGAACAACCGAGTTTGTGTGGTGTCATGTGCTGTGCCTTTCTCTGACATCCACAAGCCTCACTAGCTTATTCATAGTTCGAGGAACTTCTACAGTTTTTGTTTTTTTTTTAGTTGGAATCTTACTCTGTTGCCTGGGCTGCATGGAGTGCAGCGGCATGCTCACGGCCACCCCAGCATCGACCTGCTGGGCGCCGGCAATCCATCCACCTCAGCCTTCCAAATAGCCGGAATCACAGGCATGCACTACCACCACGCTGGACTAATTTTTTTTTGAGTTAGAATCTCACTCCGTCACCCAAGCTGGAGTGCAGTGGCAAGCAGGCTCACGGTCACCCCAGCAATCCTTCTCAGCCTTCCAAGTAGCCAGACCTACAGGTATGGGCTACCATCCCTGGCTAGTTTTGGTTTTTTTTAAATTTATTGTAGAGATGAGGTCTCGCCAAGTTGCCTGGGCTGGTCTCGAACCTGCGGGCTCAAGCAATCCACTTGCCTCGGCCTCCCAAAGTGCTGGGATTACAGGCTGAGCCACCGAGCCCAGCCTTTTGCCCATTTAAAAAATCAGGTTGTTTGCTAATTGTTGAGCTTTAAGAATCTTATGCATATTTTAGATAACAGTCCTTTATCAGATGTGTCTTTGGCATAAATGTTCTCAGCTGTGACCTGTCATTTCAGCATCTTGGCATTATCTTTTGCAGAAGTTTTTTTAATTTTAATGAAGTCCAGCAGATCAATTATTTCCTTCATAGACATTATTTGGTACTGTTCCTAAAAAGTCATCACCAAACCCAAGTCATTTAGGTTTTCTCCTATGTTATTTTCTAGGGGTTTTGTAGTTTCACCTTTTATATATATGCCTATGACTTATTCTGAGTTAACTTTTGTGAAGGGTTTATAATTTGTGTCTAGTCTTTTTTTTTTTTTTTTTTTTTCATTTTGCTGTCCAGCTGTTCTAGCACCATTTGTTGAAAAGATGGTCTTTTGTCCATTTTGTTGCCTTTGCTCCTTTGTCAAAGATCAGTTGACTATATTTATGTGGGTCTATTTCTGGGCTCCCTATTCTGTTCCATTGAGCTATTTGTCTGTTTTTTCACCTATAACACAATGGGACAACTGTCTGCTTGCATTAGGTTCATCACTCTAGAACTCTGTATCTGCCATGGCCTCTTTCCTGGGGGCCCTTCCCCTTGATGCTCAGCAATTTATATTACATCCAGTGTGGAGAGGTGCTAGGTCATGGAGCCTAACAGCAAAGCCCCACACTACCCTGTTGCTCTGGGCACCAGTCACTCAGCATCTGCTTCTCACTGCCCAGCAGACCTTGGCCACATATCTGTCTGATGGCCACTTGTACTCTCACCACACTTTCTTTTTCTAGCCTAAATTCTACCCCAGCCAAGACTCAAAGTGTGAGTTCAACCTTGATTCCTGATGAACAACAAAGAGGTGACTGGTGAGGCTTTATTATCTTTCTTTTGTAGGGGACATTAATTGAGGCACAGAGAGGCACATGGGAGCAAAGCTTTGAGCCCAAGTCCCTTGATCACCAGACCAGGGGCCTTCCACTGTCATATATTTTCCTTCAAGAGGTACACATAGTGCAAGGACCCTTTAGATGGCCCATCCCTTCCCACCAAATTGTCCCAAGGCCCTAAAGCTCTGTCCTCTTTTAAGAGGCCTAGGGGTGGGTAGTCCTGAGAAGCAGGTTTGTCGTGACCTGTGGTGCACTGCATGTCCTGAGTGGATCCCAGGATTCTGACCTTACCCCTGCTTGTCTGGGCAACGGCTTGACATGAGAGACATAGGAGGTCATCTGAGCCACTGTGGGATAGGGACAGGGGAGTCTGCCATAAGGCAGGGACAACAGGTGGCCCCTACTAGCTCCTGACACTCCAGATGTATACCTGGTTTATAAGCAAATTACTTACAGCATTTTGTTCCCCAAGGCACAAATGCATTCCTCTATCATGTAAGCACAGGTTTAGGTTGAGTCACTCAAAGTGCCTTCAGCAGAGTCCTCCCTACCTGCTTTTTCCATTAGCTTTGTTGTAGAGAGAGGAGATACCATGAAGGTGATCACAGCACAACTGAGTGACAACAATGAATTCTAAAATGGAGACTTGTCTCTTTAATTATCAGATCAGTTTTGTCCACAGCAATGCTAGTCTTCAATTTGAACACAGACAGGTAATCCTCAAGAGATTGCTTCCTCCTCAATTCATATAGGACAGGTGATGGGAGGTGATAAGAAACTGTGTCATATCCCCAAATATGCCACATATTGACCCCCAGATGGATGAAAGGGACAAGTGACAGGGGTTGGCAGCTCTCTGCTTGGCAGGTGACAATATTCAACTGACAGTCAGCATTTTGTTCTAGAAAAGCTACATATAAAGCAATTTGACACATGCCAGGAAGAGACTGTCTCCTGCTTTATCCTTTCAATTATTTTTTGAAAATGTTACTTTATAGGATTACTGAGCATGAATTGACTGTTTATGAAGGAGATTCTAGAATAAATAACAATGTACTAGTAAGAAATGAATTTTTTCTTTTATAAAAAGTAAATACCCAAATGAGATGAATTCCCTATCTCCCTGGGACACCCAGGCATCCATGCTAAGCTGATTATTTCTGGGCAAAAGGAGAAAAACAAATAATAGTTTGAAGGTCGCCTCCATCGGACTTGGCTTAAAAATATCTTAGCTCCACATAAGCCCTCCCTTCCGTCCTTATGCTCCAGTTCAACTGCTCAAGGCTTGCTTTTCTGAGAAGAAACATGTTCTCCATATAGACCAGGCCTGGGAAGTGGACAGGAAGGACACAATCATAGCACAGAGGCTTTGACCTGGGCCACCAGCTCCGGAAAGGGTTCTGCAGCTCAGACCACACTAAACGACCTGCCTGCTGGTTGGCCACAGGGCTGATATGGGTGCTCAG
>CAUYQG010111599.1:0-29041 GCA_963574415.1 Tarsius wallacei | reverse complement strand
CTGCAGTCCTCCCCTCCCACTCTTGTATGGTCATGGAGATCTCCTCCCATGGGGAGGTGCGGGATTGTCTCTTCCCCAGGTATGTATGCTCACCAGGGGTGTCCCAGCCAGGCCTATCCTGGAATGGAGCTCTCCTATTGCAATTGACATCCAGGCTCCTCTTGCATTTGTCCCTCTCAGTTGTGGCCCAGCTGTGTGGGTCTGACATGTAGAGGATTGCTGGAGAGGAGGGGGCTTGGGTCAGCCCCAGACTCACCACTGATCTCTTTTGAGTTCGTTCTCATCCTTTTCTGGCCGCGACCTTTGTACCATGGCTGGATAAGGGTAGGTGGTTCTCAGCACTCATCAGGTCCCTCTGAAGTTTGTGCTCTCAGGATATGCCCTCTGGGCCACTATCAGTCCCTGAGTAGTTGATCTACCAGTCACAGAGATTGAGTCTGTTGCTCCATGGTGAGCTAGTTGGAGCACTTTCCTGTTCTGCCTTCAAGATGGTGGTGGGGTACCTCTCTTGTCTTCTTCTATGGAAACTTGCCTCTGCACTCCCTCCACAGCCCCTGCCAGAGCCCTGCCAGGTGCTGAAGTGGTGAGGTAAAATCAGGAGCTGGCAGTCTCTCTCTTGCTTCAATGATGAGGGAGAACCTGGGGCAATAGTTTCTCCCTGCTGCTTTTTCAAAGGAAAATTTCTGTCCGTTAAAAAAAAAACAATGGCGCTTGGCTTCTGTGACCCAGGAAAAGCCAGGGACAAAGTAGAGAAGCTGCAGCACCAGCTGTTGCACCAGGGGCCTGGCCATCTACTCACAAGCCCCACTTAGACAGTCTCTCCCAGCATTTTCTTCCCAGGGAGGGTTTGTTGATTTAAAAAAAAAGAAAAATAGAAAAAGAAAGTGGCACTCTGCTTCTGCATCCCAGGTATCACTAGGGTCCAAGCCCAGCTGCTGTGGCACCAGCCGCTGCACCAGGAGAGCCCTGGCCACTAGCTCCCTAGCTCTCACTCAGTCAGTCACTCACACGCCCACTCGCTCACCAGCACATACACAAAATTTTCCGTACACTCACTCATTCACTTACACAGGGACTTGTATAGTCCGACTAGCTCAGTCGCCATCTTCCTGACTCATTATTCAGTGATTTTTAAAATGAGCTATCAAGCCATGAAAAATTGACAAATCTTGAATACATATTGTTAGTGAAAGAAGTCTGAAAAAGTACATCCTCTACGACTGTAGTTACATGGCATTCTCCCTAAAGAAAAGCTATAGGGAGAATTTATTATCCATTCTAAGACAACTTTCTTGTTTTCCTCTTCCTGAATCAGAATTATTTTTTAAAGATTTTATTGCAATTTATATCTCTATTACAGTTTCTAGCACCTGAGACACTGGCACATAGTGGGCATGCAATAAATTATTGGATGCGTGAATATCTGATGTTTTAACATTATCTTTTTCAAAGTCATCAATGACTCTCCATTGTTCTTAAATACATTCTAAACTCATTAAAGTGGTATACAAGGTCCTGCATCATCTATCCCCGACTTTCAATCGTTTTAGCCACATCTTCTGCCACTTTTCTTTTTGCCCACCCAGCTTCAGACTCAGACCTTGAAGGTACTTTGAAGGTGCCTCATTCCACCCTGCTTCTAGGCCATCACATGCTCTTCCTTCTATCTGACATGATTTTCTTTCATCTCCTCTCCCTTCTTTATTCTTCCTACTTAATTCCAACTTACCTTTGGCTCTCCCTTAAAATAATCTCCTCTAGAAGGCCTAGTATGACTCACCTTCCCCCAGACTTCCTTGTTCTATGTTCCCATAATATTTGTTACTTTACTACCATAATATTTATTATACTAGTACCATGTCATTACTTGTTTAATGTCTGTATTCTCCATTGGGTTGCAAGTTCCATCAGGACAGAAAACATTCCTGTGTGGTTTAACACTTTATTTCCAGGTTCTCAGTCGGTGCCCCTTTAATGCAGGTGGAATCAACGGGTGCTAGATTCATTATGAATAGATGGTAAGTAAGCTCCTCGAATATAAAAACCATGCTTTTTCCACTTTTGTATCCTTTTTAGCTTCTAGAATTATTTGGATTATTAGAAGATATTTAGGAAATGTTGGTTGAGGCCAGACATTGTCCCTAATCCAGCTGCTGTAACTGTGCAGAGAAAAGCATTTCCTGTTACAGTCTACCACTCTAATCTGGAATCCAAGCCTGAGGTACTTTTCCTTCTAATGCCTTGCAGTGCACCTGTGTGTTCACCTCCCTACCATCAGCTCTAAGCAACTCAAAGTGCCAAAAAGTCAGCTGCTGGAAGGGTGGGGTGGTCTACAGAGACCGCCACACTTGGGCTGGTTGCAATTCTCTCTGAGCACCCGAAGAACTGGCATTTGATACATATGACCCTTCTCTAGGGCTAGGAGAAGGCTTAATGCAAGTTGGGGAAGAACTCTGCTCTATCCAGAATGATTTAGCTAGCAAGAAACCACACAGCAACATTCCATCAATCCCTTTCATCCGCTGCTCAGTAACAGAACTCGATATTCAATTACAGCAACAGCCAGGAGGGGAAAGTCTAGCGCCACCTCCTGGATACAAGTCAGATTGCTTTGCTTTTGTGGGAAAGAGCGAGTTCAGGTTGAACTTTTATTATAGAAAGAACCATTCTATTTCGTTTGGTACAGGTGCTCATGAATGTATCTGTAGACCAGAATCTGTCAATTGCAAAGTCAAGAATAAAGAACTTAAAAAACTGGCATAGATTTGAGCTAACGTTGTGGAAAATGTCATATTTAGAAAGCACCATTTATTGCTGGTGAGATAGAATGGGGCGGGGCAGAGTGGGGAAAGTGGCATCTCTTTAGTGCTCCCATGGGTATACGGACAGCTACTCATAAGCAAACACAGCTTCAGACTAAGAGACAGTTTGCAGGGTTAACATCTCAGACCTTGGAATCAAACAGATCTAGATTCAAATTTCAGTTTTGGCACTTATTAGCTGGGTAACCATGGGCAAGCTGCACAACTCCTCTGAGCCTTAGTTTCCTTATATGTAGAGTAGAAAAAGAATAAATAGTACCTATCTTATAGGATTTTGTGAGGCATAAGTGAAGTAATTTATATAAAGCACGTAGGTCACTTGTCTACTTCAATAAGCCTTGTTAAGGTAATTTTAAAAATAGTTACCTCCATCAGGAAACTTCTTCAAGTGTTACTTTGATATGATTCAGCCAGTTATTTACACAAAGTTGCAAAAGCTACAGGTCAGATTCTCAAAGAGCTGTAGACCAGCTGGAGAATCCAATGCATAAACACCTAACTGGAGCTCAATTTGACAGCTATTTCTATTTCTATTTCTATTCCTATTAGAGTAGGTAGTAATGGAATCTATTTGGGTTGTGAGAAGAGAGGTGACAATTGAGTGGAGCCTTGAAAGATGAAAAGAACTATGGTCAAGATGGACAAGAGAGCAAAAGAACAAGAGTAAGAGTGTGGAAGTGTGAAAATGAAGGGTATGTTCAGGAAATAAGGAGTTGCCTGATGGAGAGAAAGTGAGGAGAACTTTAGGCGGAATGAAACTCTGTATTCAAAGCCCTAAAAGAAGTAATTCAAGCCTAGTTGGCCAGGGCAAGAGTGGGGACAGATGTTCTGCAAGGAAGGATCCTGGGATGTTCCATGACATGAGTAATGAATATTGATTATTTTTGTCTGCTCGGTATCCATTTTTCTATCTTAGAAAATGGAAACCTGGCCGGGCTCGGTGGCTCAGCCTGTAATCCCGCGCTTTGGGAGGCCGAGGTGAGTGGATTGCCTGAGCCCACGGGTTCGAGACCCATCTGGGCAACTTGGCGAGACCTCATCTCTACAATAAATAAAAAAATTAGCCAGGCGTGGTAGCGCGCGCCTGTAGTTCCAGCTACTTGGAAGGCTGAGGCAGAAGGATTGCCAGAGCCCAGCAGGTCGAGGCTGCAGTGGCCGGGAGTGGCCACTGCACTCCAGTTTGGGCGACAGAGTGAGATTCCAACTCAAAAAAAAAAAGAAAGAAAGAAAAAAAGAAGATGGAAACCTGGTTTTCCTTTGGGGAATAACCCATCCTGAACTTTTTGTTCATGTGACTTGGGTGGCGCTGCTCAGCTGACATCATGCTCATTTCATTTTAAAGGGTTGCTATGTGATCCAGATTTGGAGTATGAGTACATTCCATCTCCTTGATCTCCAAGTAAGCAGATTGGCTGGTTCAAAGATTGATGGTGCTACCTAAGTTAGTCCGATCAGAGTGAAACCTTGGGCTACCCAGAAAGCTGCATTTAATTGTTATAAAGATGTGCAAGCCTGTGCTGTCAGGGATTATCTTATGTCTAATAATGAGACAAGAGAGAACAAAAAAAGTAGAGATATGGAAGGAGATAGACTAAGCCCTGACTGTACAGTTTGGATTCCTGGATTCAGCCATACCTGATGAACTTTTCAACTCCCAAACTTTGTGATAAATGTATGTTTTGGTTTAGGCCACATTAATTGGCGCGGCTTCACTTTCAACCAACAGATTACTGAACAATAAAATATTGGTGGCTCAATATTTTTAAAAGTTTTTGCACATTTTATTACTCATGAGACTACCTCACTGTTATAATTAACACATAAATACAAGAATTATCAATATATTTCTCAGAAAATTCAAGAATGTTTCTAGTTCCTCAAACCAAGTCTTTCAGATAGGACATTTGTAATCCTACAGAAGAAGGAAGCAATAGACCCAACAGGTAGGTGAGAAGGTTACTATAATGAATTTTCAACCCTAAAGCTAATATTTCAGTTAATAATGCATGTTATTTTTGAACAGTTAAGGTCTGAAAACTATCTGTATGAGTTTTAAAGACTGTTACAGGGCCTCTGCCTTTTGCTGGTCATGTTTTCACTGCTGAATGCCCACTGAATATACAAGAAGGGAAGAAAGCAAGATGAAAGCACTCTTTACTATTGATAGCTTTGAGTACTACCCCAGCAAAGCATTCTACTTGGAAGGGAGTATGCACTCTTGCTGGGCCTAATAAACAGCCAGCTGACAAAATAGAACCATTGCTCTGGACAAGGCCACAAGCACAGGTGCCAGCATGCTGTCACTCAGCAGCCAGCTGGAACCACAGTGCTTAGTGAGGGACATGCCTACATAGGATGCACAGAGGCTTCAGCAAAGCACAAATGTTCGTGAAAGGAAGTACTTGGCATGATAGATTACATTTTCCCCTACTACTATTATTACTGTATAATTGCAAAGATTCAAACATTGCTAAGTCACCTTATCCCTGAAAAAAACAAACTCTTTCCTGCCCAGACTAGAGGGGTCAATTCCAGGAGACCTCATCATGAACCATGAGACCTGAAAATTGTGTCACCCAAAAGTAATAAAAGCAACACATTCATACACAGTGTCCCCGAACATCTGATGCCTATACTCCATCTGCCTTTTTGAGTCATTATTCTGACTGTACAAAGTAAAGAGGTAGATCCACAACAGATAACAAATATGATTTTCCAGGCTGGGGAAATAGCACATATGATGCTAGTATAGGCATAAGCCTCCCTGAAAGATATTTTATTATAATAGAATCTTATTATAACAGAAAAGTGGTTGTATTGGGTACTATTTATTTTAAATTAAATGTGAAAAAAACCACCATTTAAAAATTATTCCCTAAATATTGAAGGATATTTCAAGAATTAGGACAACCCCACACAGTTAAGTATTCTTGATCAACTGCCAAATTTAACATCATTCAGTGTCTAGGTCAAAGAGATTCTTTCTTGCCTTGCAAGACTGCAGAAACGCAAGATGTGTGTGGGCGTATTTATGTGTGCATGACCCCCAAAGCATTTGCTGTCATTGTGCACTATTTTTCCTCATAGCACCTCTACAACTGTAATTAAAGAATGTGCTGTGCAATGTTCTTATTTCCTCATTGTCTCTGTCAATGAACTGGAAACTCTGTGGGGACTGGGACCAGTATGAATTATTTATTATAAGATCTACCTGTATCCATCAAAGAGTTGGGGAAATAGAAAGCATTTATTAAATATTTGTTAAATGAGTGACTAGGACAGAGGAAGAGTGGGGGAAAAAAAGAAAAACAGGGGAAACCCACTTTGATATGAGGATCTGATTTAAAAAACTAAATATATTAGACGATATATAAGTATATATATTTGCATTTGTATATGTGTCATTTTGTGAAACCACCCCATCCTGCAAAAAGAAGACTATGCATCCACAGAGGAGGGCCGTGGTTACAGGAGCAGCAAACATTGACTGATTATCATGCTGTGACAGGAATAAAGCTGGGCTTGTAAGGAATTTAGTCCTTATCCAGGAAAAGTAGTTAAAACACATGGAAGATGAAAGCATTGGATAAAAAGCTTAAAGCATTTTTTTTCCCGTGATCCCTGGAGCTGTCAGGAGTGGACACCCACCTGGCTGCAGCAGGACAATATTGTTCCCCTTGAAATTCTCTCAAGCTGTGATCTTTGGATTTCTTGTAATAGAGTCACTTTGGAGGCTTATTAAAATACTGCGTTCTGTGCCCCACCTAAAATGTATTCAATAAAAATCTCCAGGCCTGGTTGCTAGATAGTTTTATTTCTTTAGGAACTTTCTAGTTAATTCTTTCATTTTGAAAATCATTGTCAAGTCAAGAAGGTTAACTTGCCTTAATCTCATGGCCTCAGGAAAATAGTCCTTAAAGTCTGCATTTTAATAAAATTTGATTAGAATATAATTTTTAGATGTGCTATTAGTTTTGATCAAAAAAGCAAATTATTTCTTCAACTCTCTTGATATGCTTAAATAGGACACTGGTTTATCTTGACTCTTTCATTTTTTTATAAAATGGTTTCCATCTCTGGAATGACTGGTGCTGGGGAGTAAAAAAAGAGAATGTTTTGAGGAATACAAGATAGGTAGACAGGAATAAACTTTGCAGGATTATTTTCAGAACACTGTTTTATATGCTAATAACAAGGGACACTCACTGACACACTTTAAGCAGAGACAGGAAGAGTCCACTTTCTTTCCTGAATGTGTGACAGCTCCTTTGGGGAACAAGAAGAATAGTTGATAAAATGGGGGTTGAGGAGGAATGATAACAGAAAGACCAGTCGGTAGTTTTGCAAAGAGTTGTAGGAGAGAGGAGACAGTGACTCTGGAATAGTGTATTAGTATTCAGAAGGTAGGTATACACAGCTTTAAGAGAAATGTAAGAGGCAGAGTTCACAAAACTTGGTTATTAATGGAAAACAGTAGAGGAAGAAGCAATAAGAATGACTTCCACGTTTTTAACTTGGGCAATTGAATGGTGGTGACATATACATACATAGGATGGCAAGAACCAAGTAGCTGTGATTAAGACAATATGGGGAGAATCCATCAATTTAACTTTGAATATTTGAAGTTTAAAATGGGGCCGGGCTCGGTGGCTCAGCCCGTAATCCCAGCACTTTGGGAGGCTGAGGTGAGTAGATTGCCTGAGCAATCCCGGGAAACCTGGCAAGACCTCATCTCTACAATAAATAAAAAATTAGCCGGGCATGGGAGCACGTGCCGCCTGTAGTTCCAGCTACTTGAAAGACTGAGGCTGAAGGATCACCAGTGCCCAGCAGGACGAGGTTGCGGGAGCGTGCCACTGCACTCCAGTCTGGGTAACAGAGTGAGACTCCAATTCAAAAAAAATAAAAAATAAAATAAATAAAATAAAATACATAAAGTAGTGAAAAAAATTTCAAGTAGAGAACAATGGTAAGTAAATACATCTAGATTTTGGGAAAGATACTTGACCAGGATCAGACAAATAGCTGTAGGATTTTCCAGAAAATGAAGAATAATTAAAACCATAGGAGTGGGTATAATTATAAAGGGATAGTGTGAAAATTGGGAAGAGAAGTGGGTCAAGGTCAGCAGCCTGAAGAATAGCAACATTTAAAGGATAAGCAAAGAGGAGTATATTAAATGAACTGACTAAAACATCCAGAACAGTGAAGAACTACAAGGAGAACGGGATAGTAAAGGGAAGAGGATATTTATAGATGGAAGGAATAAGCTACAGTGGTGATGATGCTGTGAGATCAAGTCAAAAATGGCTTACATGTACACAAAAAACACACACACAAAAGAGAAGAGAAAAACTTCATGTTAGAAAGGACTAAATTGCACAGTAGAGGCAGTGCTAATGGTGACAAAATGCAATGCAGTTAAAAGTTGCAAAGAAGTTTTATTATTATTATTTTTATATTTTTAGGAAGAGATGGGGACTGAGTTAATTCTTATTGGATGATAGATGCCCAGATGACTGAAGGAAGCATTGTGTTGAATATTAAGTCCTTTCATTTCTAAGACCTAATCCCTATATGTCAGTTTTACTCATAATATCAATTTTACTCCTGATCACTAGTGTACATTGGCTTGTGAGTTTTTTTAGTGAATATTTCTTTACTTTCTTTCCCTCCCTCCCTCCCTTCCTCCCTCCCTCCCTTCTCTCTCTCTCTCTCTCTCTCTTTCTTCTTTCTTTCTGAGACAAGGTCTCACTATGTTACCCAGGTTGATGTTGAATTCCTGGCCTCAAGCAATCCTTCCAAACTGCTGGGATTTCAGGTGTCAGCCACTGCGCCTAGACTATATCTCTTATTTTTAAGTGCCCAGGATTTATTCATCAAGCTTCTTTTAACAACCTCTAATTTCACTTTGCTAGGTAGCTCTCCCTAATTTTAAATCCATTTGGGTATGGTTAATTGCTCACTCTCTCTTCTCCCCTTTCTCTAGGTTTCATGGTTTTATGGGTATAACATGCAACTTCTACCTAAAACCCATCTTAGGTTATTTTATAGATGATATAACTGGAGCTTTTCAACTTTCAAATTATGGATCATTTCAAAAATCAAAAACTATTACATTAGAACTGGAATATGCCTTAGAGATAATGTAGTCCCTCATTTCACAAGGAACAAATTTTAGTCCTAAAGAGGTAAATTAACTTGCCCAAGGTCACACAATAGTAAAACTTGATTAGGTAACTCCAGTACAGGGCTCTAATCACCTTTCAATAAATGCTCTATTTCCTCACCGTGTCACCATTGGTCTTCTAAAAGGTAAAATTTGGTCATAGCCATTGGTTCAGGCTATAGTCACATGAAACAAAAAACCTCAGTTCCAGGATTTTGTATGAGCTATTGGGTAAGCAAATTCTTTTTCCATTATAGTTGAACTTGAGTAGTTATCACTATTTCACTCTTAGAAGGGATGACTGTCTGAGAATGGAGCTAACATAGCAAAAGGCAAAGGCAAAAGTCAGAAAGAAACCAGCTCTTAGTGTCATGGTATTAGCCATTTGTCAAGCCATGCCTTAAAGACCCTACTCTTGAAGGTATCACTTAAATGAGACCCCAATTTCCCCTTTTTTGCACAGACCAGTGTAAAATGTGTTTTTAAAAATCACTTATTTGCCTGAGCCCGCCGGTTCGAGACCTGCCTGGGCAAGCGAGACCTCATCTCTACAATAAATCAAAAAATTAGCCGGGCGTGGTAGTGTGCGCCTGTAGTTCCAGCTGCTTGGAAGGCTGAGGCGGAAGGATCGCCGGAGCCCAGCAGGTCGAGGCTGCGGTGGCCGGGAGTGGCCACTGCACTCCAGTCTGGGCGACAGAGTGAGGCTCCAACTCAAAAAAAAAAAAAAGAAAAAAAAATCACTTATAATTGAAAGGGTTCTGATGAATACATTATTAATTATTCCATTGTCCCTTAACTGTGAAAGTGAGATGTCCCTAATGAAAGTGAAATGCATTGGTTGTAAGAAGTCTGGAGAGTAATCTTTTATTTCAAGACACATTTCTCATGCTCACACCACCTCCTGAGAAGCTCTGGCCTGAACAAACACAACCCTGTCTCCTCTTGCTGCATTATAATGAAATCTAGGTTAAGAGGCTGCAGCTTTCTGATTCTTGAAGAAAGTAATCATCAGAACCTTGGAAGCCATGCTAGGAATGAGCTGGCTCAACTTTCCCCAGAATGAAACCAAGAAGTCCTCAAAATCAATTTTCCATCTTCTCACTGATTAAACCCAAAGAAGAACAGTTTTAGAAGTAAGAGTAGACTGCTCAACAAGAAAAGGCCCCCAAAGTTTTGGCATGGCTTTCTCCACACTAATTGTAGATTTAAAATGAGATACTCAATATTAAATATCTCCATATAAAGAATAAAAAATAAGTATTTTGAGGATTTGAAAGGCATAGATTTTGAAGGTCAAAAAATCTCATTTTGATTTGAATTTTGTTACTTACTAGCTGTGTATCTTTGTCCTCTCTGGACTACAGTTTTCTTTACAATAGAATAAAGGAGCTAGATTTTTTATTTCTTTAGTGGCTACTTGTTTAATAATAATACTTCAGATATACTGAGAAAATACATTTGGGGGATCAGCATTCTCATAGTGTTATTCACTGGCTGTATTACCTTGTGCAAGAACCCTGACCTCTTGTCTGTTTCATGATCTAGAAATTGGAGTAAGTAGAGGCATTTAAATTCTAGGGGTCTTTTAAGAAATAAGTAAGATCATATACATATTCATATAATTTTATGAAAGTTCCCAATGATGTAGTAAAAGGTAAATGCTTTTAAAGTCAGGAGCCTGTTGTTTGATATGCTTCAGGCATTGCTGAAAAATACAGAGCCTAGAAGGAAAGCACACAGGATGTGGGGGAGGGATAGGCATTTTCGTGTTCTTTTATCTTTTATTTATTATAGAAATACGTACACACAATCATATTAAATGCCTCTACTTACTCCAATTACTAGATCATGAAACAGATAAGAGGTCAGTGTTCTTGCACAAGGTAATACAGCCAGTGAATTACATATGTGTGTATATGTACAACTGACCCTTGAACAACATACAGATTGGGGTGCTGACCCTGTCAAAAATCTACATATAACTTTTGACTCACCAAAAACTTAACTACTAACAGCCTACTGTCGATTGGAAGACTTATCAATATTATAAACAGTCCATTAACACATTTTGTATGTATTATATACTGCAATCTCAAACTAAAGTAAGCTAGAGAAAAGAAAACTTTATTTAAGGAAATTACATGGAAGATAAATATATTTACTATTCATTAAGTGAAAGTGGGCCATCATAAAGGTCTTTATCCACACTATTTCCACATTGAGTAGGCTGAGGAGGAGGGATCAGTATTACTGTCTCAGAGGTAGCAGAGGCAAAAGAAAATCTTTGTGTAAGTGGACCTGCCCAATTCAAGCCTGTGTTGTTCAAGTGCCAATTGCACACATGTGTGCTTGCACACACACACACACACACACACACACACATAATATCATATGGGAATAAAATAAGAGCTTTTTCCTGAGCAAGGTGCCTTCTACAAGGCATGCATTAGTAGAAAAAAGGTGACATGCTCTGTTTTCCTCTATATCACTCAAAATCTGACCCTCTGGTCCATGAACTTGGTCCTGCATGAACCCCTTACAACAGTGAAAAGCGCATGGGGAAACCAGCCTGTTTTCATATGCCAGAACTCAAAATCTCCTTGATGACTCTGGCAGCATGAGGACAATAAGCATAAATTCTTTTTACCCTTATAGGACCCTGGTCATAGCACCACAGGCTTTGAATGTATGAGCCCCCAAAAGGAAGAAAACAAAAAAAGTTTAGACTTGGCAAAATATTGTCAGAAAATGCAGATTTCTGCATTGGATGGCTTTTTGGTGTTAGATGACAATAAAATATTTCTTTTAAAATATATTTTTTTGGATGACAGATAAAAGAGTGAAACATCTGAAAAGACTTCCATCTTTTTTATAGCATCATTTTTCAACATGCTTCTTGAAGAAATATGACAGAAACAATTGCTTTAGAGAACAGTGAAATTATACTTAATATAGATAGCAATGAGAGTAGATCTCTCCTCTGCAGCATTTTGCTTCTAATCAGACTTAAGTAATAGTGAGGAGATGTTCATTGGCAGCATAATTTACTGTTCATACAAAAGAAAAAAAATCCAGAATAATGTACTACGTTTACATCTCCAACCCAAACATAAAACAGGAGGGAATCCAATTTTCATATCACATGAGATGGTGATTTGTAGAAGAAAAGAGTAATTAATTTGTCTTCTTGAATGACATAAAAAAAATCCAAGAACAAACCATTGTGATTTTTTTTAAGTATGGAAAGAAAAACAAGTACAATGAAAATATCTTTGATCGCAAAACCTTCTTTTTTGTGTGTCTTAAAAAAGTAAGACGCTACCCTCATTCTAGTCAAACATACATAAGCATAGATTCTTGAAAGTGTTGGAGCCTCAATTTGAGCTACGATGTTCCCTCCTGCTGGAACTATTCTGTATTAGACCCTCTTAACACTGCACACTTTTCATTTTACATTTAATTACTTGTTTTACACAAAAAAGAAATAATGCTTCCAAAGCACAGTTCAAAAATGAGCTTATCTGGAATCTTAGAATGGAGCCATGATTTTGCCCAAAGCATCCCCAGTTTATCTTAAAAGTTTATTTCTTTGAAAAAGATGTTACTTTTTTGTCCCCAAGGCCCATATGACATGAGTAGTTTATGTTTTAAAACTCATTATTTCTAGAACATTCTAATCTAAGCCATGCGTGCTTTCCTCAGATGCTTTTTTGGAATAAATGTATTACCCTAACCCAGATCCAGGGAGTCCCCAATTAAAGACAAGCTATATTTCTGAAGTCTGTGTATCAACATTTTGGCTCTCAGTTTATCTATCCTTATAGGCACAATATTTAAATAGTGATTGGCTAATTCTAAGGTTCAGAGTATATTTCAGCTACATGGTAAGTAGATTGTTTTCTTTTGTCATTTGTTCCATTTTGGAAAAAACATATTCTAAGATCTTTTAAAAAGTAAACTTGCTTGGAATGTAAAATGGTACAGTTGCTTTGATAAATGGTCTGGCAATTCCTCAAATAAGTAAACATGGGATTACCATATGATCCAGCAATTCCACTCCTAGATATATACCCAAGAGAAATGAAGACACATGTTCACACAAAAACTGGTACATGGGGGAAACAACCCAAATATCTATCAAAAGACAAATGGATAAACAAAATGTGGTATTATCCATACAATGGACGATTACTTGGCAATAAAACATAATGAAGATCTGTTATATGCTACAACTTGGATGAACTTTCAAAACATTATCCTAAGGGAATGAAACCAATCATTATATTATATATTATATATTAATGAATGAAACCAACATTATATTATAAAAGTCCATACATTATACGATTCTATTCACATGAAAATCGAGAATGAAGAAATCTACAGAAATAAAAAGATAAGTGGTCACTTGAGTCTGGGTAGGGGATTGGGAGGGGGACTGACAACTAAAGTAGATGGTGTTCCTTTTTAAGATAGTGAAATGTTCGAAAGCTGATTGTGGTAATAGTTGCACATATCTGTGTATATACTGAAAAGCATTGATTTGTACACTTTAAATAGGCAAATTGTATGGTATGTGAATAATATCTTAATTTAAAAAAATTTTTTTTAAGAGTAAATCTGCTTATTCTCCCAACCTCAGCATAGTCTGGTCATTGGTGGGGTAACTTGTAAACTCTTACCTTATCTAGATTTCTAAAACAAAATATTAGTTATTCTGCATTAATTTTGTATTGTGTCTAAAGCTCTTGATAGTTGGTTAAGTTCATTCACAACTGAGGCAAAAATGAGTTAAGGTTGTAACAGGTCTTGGGTTCACTATATACAAAAAAAATGGTCTTCTAAAGGAAATTTAGCTTAGATTACCACTTTTCACTGCAGGCATTTTCTACACAGTCTATAAATTCCTTTTTATATATTTACAGAATATAAGGCCTCAAGATTGGAGAAATTTATAAAACTTTAAAAAAGCTTTGCAGGGAGTAAGGATAGTAGTGATTTATTTTTTGCTATGTCTTCACACATCCAGCAAATGCTCAGAAAATATCAGTGAACTGGATCCTTTCTGAACGGAGTTGAACAGACAAAGAGAGTGGTTACACTACATAATTACAGTCTATCTTCAAGTTAATAGAGGTTGATCTATCTGGATATATACCCACACACATATGCACACATACATATTACCTATGCAGCACCCCCACCCCACCTCACACCCATTTTAGGTTTGAATTTATAATGAACTTGGAATTGGTAACAGAAACAATTTAACTCTGATGCGGTTTACTTATTAATCTTATGCATTTATACTGTCCACTTGAGTAAAGACTGAAGAATGAAGGCTCTCGATACTGGAAATAGTTAAGTAACTAGAGAGGTTAGCCTTAGGGAACTCTCAGGTTTCTCTTGATGGGAATTCTTATATTTGCCATTTTAAAATAGGGAGGAAATTAAAAGCCAAGAAGTCTTAGTCGTGAATTTAAGGAAATAGGACCAAGGTGAGTCAAGGACTCACCTATACCTAACAAGATAAAAGAACTCAAATTCAAAAACACCTTGTTTATTTCCTTCACAGACTTGAAGGGCCAGAAGCAAAGAAAGAAAGATTATAGGGCTCTGTAGGAGACTCTTCCCCCATGCACAATTGATCTGGTCTTAGAAAGGGTATGTGCAAAATTTGTGTGACTTAAGGGCATTTTACCTCTTGACTAAACCTATAATATGAGAAATGTTTTAGAAAAAGCATTATGGCCAATGGAGGACAAAGTTGTTGGGTGTCATATGACCTTTAATGCTGATATCTAATAGCTTGCATTAATTGAGGCAAAAGCCCAATCTGCTAGGCCGCATGCTGAATATTTACCTTCAGTTACTTTACTGCAGTCTAATACCTATGCAGTTAATACCATTGTTACCTCTGCTTTACAGATGAGAAAATTGAGTTGCCCAAGTTAACATGGATGAAGTCAGAACTTAAACCCAACTCTGCCTGACTTTAAAGCACATGGTCTTGAAAAATCACCACTGTACACTGCTTCTTTAAAGTTCCTGAGTAACATGGATTATCCCTGTTTAGCTGTCAATTCAATCTATAAAAGCTTAGAAATTAATAAGTAAATTTAGTAATTTTTATTTTTTAAGCAAATACAAAATACAAAAATAATTTTTATTTGCAAATACTAGCAACAAACAACAAATAGCATTAGATATCATTTATAAAACTATCAAAAATAGATAGGAATAAATTTAATAAATATGTGAAAGTTGCCTATATTAAACCAATTTTTTAAATTTATTTTTTATTTTATTATAAAAATGTGGGATACAATTCAGTATTAGGTATATAAGTGCTCATCACACAGGTAAAGTTTGGGCCTCCCTTTGGTCCCCAATTTGCCTGGTGAGATCAGGTACCCTTATTAATGGTATGTGCCTCCCCCATCACTAGCAGTTTCCGGTTACTGCCAATCCCTTTCTTATAGTAGTATGGTAAATTTTCAGGGTCTGTTTATAAGTGAGAACGTGCGGTACTCAATTCTTTGTTTCCATGATAGATCACTGAATATTATAGACTCTAAAACCGTCAGAGTTGCTGTTAAATCCATATTGTGTTCTTCTTTATGGCTGCATAATATTCCATCGTGTATATGTACCACTTTTTAAAATTAAGTCCAATTTTGATGGGCAGCATGGTTGGTTACATGTTTTTGCTATTATAAATAGTGCTGCAATAAGCATATGTGTACAGGTGTTTATTCTGTAGAGTGATTTAAGTTCCTCCAGGTATATTCCCAGAAGAGGGATTGCTGGATCATATAGATGGCAATTTCTAGTTCTTTTAGGAATCACCACACTGCTTTCCATAGAGGTTGAACTAGTTTGCATTCCCATCAACAGTGTAGAAGTGTTTCCTTTTTTCCACGTCCTCACCAGCATCTATTTTCTTTTGTTTGAATAATGGTGGCCATTCTCACTGAAGTTAGTTGATATTTCAATGTGGTTTTGACTTACATTTCTCTGATGATTAGTGAGGCTGAGCATTTTTTCATGTGTTTTCACTTGTTGGCTGTTCGTATGTCTTCTTTTGAGAAGTGTCTATTCATGTCTTTGCCCACTTTTTAATGGAATTGTTTTTGTTTTTCTTTTTCTTTCAGCATGTTTGAGTTCCTCATAGATACTGGATGTTAGGCCTTTGTCAGATATGCAGTTGGCAAATATTTTTCCCCATCTGTAGGCTGTCTCTCAATTTTCTTGATGGTTTCATTTGCTTTGCAGAAGCCTTTCAGTTTGATGAGGTCCCACTTGTCTATCTTTTCTCTTATGGCATGAGCTTTTGGGGTTTTGATAAGGAACTGACTGCCTATTCTGATTTCCATAATGGTGTCTCCTGCATTTTCTAAGATTCTTAGAGTTTGTGTTTTTACATTTAGGTCTTTGATCCATTTGGAGTTGATTTTTGTATATAGGTAGGGGGCCTGTTTCATTCTTCCGCATGTGATCTGCCAGTTTTCCCAGCACCATTTACTGAATAGGTTCTCCTCTCCCCAGTAGTTGTTGGTGGAGGTTTTCTTGAAGATGAGTTGGTTGAGAAATTGAGGTTTTGCTTCCAGAATCTCTATCCTATCCCATTGGTCTATATGCCAGTTCTTGTACCAATACCAGGTTGTTTTGATTATTGTAGCCTCATAATAAAATTTAAAGTCTGGAAGTGTGATAGCTCCTATTTTGTTTCTTTTGCTAAGAATTGTTTT
Organism: Tarsius wallacei; assembly: GCA_963574415.1. Taxonomy (NCBI): domain Eukaryota; kingdom Metazoa; phylum Chordata; class Mammalia; order Primates; family Tarsiidae; genus Tarsius; species Tarsius wallacei. The sequence goes on along the minus strand of CAUYQG010111599.1, from coordinate 12,299 downwards.
TACTATTCGTGGTCATTTATGTTTCCATATGAATTTCTGTATTGTCGTTTCCAGGTCTGAGAAGAATGGTGTTGGTAATTTAATGGGTATAGCATTGAATCTGTAGATTGACTTTGATAGGATGGCTATCTTAACAATGTTGATTCTTCCAATCCATGAATGTGAAATATTTCCATTGTTTGTTGCACTTTTGACTTATTTGAGCAGTGTTTTGTAGTTTTTGTTGTAAAGATCTTTTACTTCTCTGATTAGGAAGATGCCGAGGTATTTCATTTTTGTGGTGGCTATTGTGAAGGGGATTGTGCTTTTTATTTGGTTCTCTGCCTATTTGTTGTTGGTATATAAGAATGCAACTGTCTTTTGTACATTGATTTTGTACCCTGAGACTTTGCCAAAGTCCTTTATTGGTGCAAGGAGGTTTTGACAGATTCTCTTGGTTTTTTGAGGTATAGGATCATGTCATCAACAAAGAGGGATGACTTGACTTCTTCTTTTCCTATTTGCATACCCCTGATTTCCTTCTCTTGTCTGATTACTTTAGTTAGGACTTCCAACACTATGTTGAACAGGAGGGGTGAGAGTGGGCAGCCTTGTCTTGTTCTGGTTTTTAGGGGATATGCTTCCAATTTCTGTCCATTTAGCAATATATTGGCTGTAGATTTATCATAGATGGCTCTTACTATTTTGAGGTATGTTCCCTCTATATGCCTAGGTATTCGAGGATTTTTATCAAGAAGGTATGGTGGATTTTATTGAAAGCTTTTTCTGCATCTAATAATATAATCATGTGATTCTTGTTTTTTACATCTGTTGATGTATTTAGTTACATTTAGGTTTTTGCAGATGTTGAACCAGCCCTGCATCCTGGGGCCTACTTGGTCAAGGTGGATGATTTTTGAGATGTGTTGTTGGAGATGACTTGCTAGAATCTTGTTGAGAATTTTTGCATCACGTTCATCTGGCTATTGCCCTGTAGTTCTCTTTCTTTGTTGGATCTCTGCCCGGTTTGGGTATCCTCGTGATACTGGCTTTATAAAATGATTTGGGAAGAATTCCATCTTTCTTGATTGCTGGGAATGCTTTCAGTAGGATTGGTATCAGCTCCTCCTTGTATGTTTTGTAAAATTCTGCTGGAAATCCATCTTGTTCAGGGCTTTTTTTTTATTTATTTATTTATTTTTTTGTAGGTAGTTTTCTTATGACAATTTCCTGGGTTGTTATTGGTCTATTTAGGATCTCAATTTCTTCTTTTTCAATCTTGGCAGTTTGGGTAACGTTAGAAAGTCCTCCATTACATTTAGATTTTTGAGTTTGTTTTCATACAGGTGTGCATAGTAATCACTAATAAACTTTTGTGTTTCTTCAGGGTCAGTCGCAACTTGATCTTTTGCATTTCTGCTTGTGTTTATTTGGGCTTTTTCTTGGTCATTTTGGTTGGGGTCCATCAATCTTGTTTATCCTTTCAAAGAATTATCTTTTTGTTTCATTGATTTTTTAAAAGGCATTTTTGTCTTCTGTGTTTCATATTTGAGCTTTTACTTTAGTGATCTGAGTACTGCTGAATTTAGGGTTTGGGGGGGTCTTGCCTTTCCAGCTCCCTTAGGTGATTTATTAGGCTGTCAACTTGTTCTCTTTCTATATTCTTGATGTGTATTCACAGATTTATAAATTCCCCTCTTAGTACTGTTTTCATGGCATCCCAGAGGTTTTTGGTAAGATGTTTCTTCATTTTCACTTGTTTACAGGAATCTTTTAATTTCTGTTTTGATTTCTGTGTTGGCCCAGAAGTTGTTCAGCATCATGCTGTTTAGTGTTCATGTCTTTGTGGGTTTTGGGGGAATTTTGTTGGTGATGACATTTATTTTTATTCCACTGTGATCTGAGAAGGTGCATGGTAGTATTTTAATCTTGTGAAATTTGTTTCTGCTTGATTTATGGCTGAGGATGTTGTCAGTCTTGGAGTATGTTCCATGTGGTAATGAGCAGAATGTATATTCTGTGGTTGTTGGGTAGAGTGTTTTGTAGGTAGCTACAAAGTCCATTTGGTCAAGCATCAAGTTGAGGTTCCAAATCTCTTTGTCAATTTTTTGCCTTGATGATCTAGGGTTGTCAGTGGGATATTTACATCCTCGGCTAAGATAATGTTAGAGTAAATAAATTTTTTTAGTTTAGTTGGTGGCTGCTTTATAAAAGCTGGTGCTCCTGTGTCGGGTACACATATTTTTAGGATGGATATTTCTTGTTGATGGATTGAATCTTTTATGATTATGTAGTGACCTTTTGTGTCTTTTTAAATTTTTGATAGCTTAAAGGTTTTTTTTTCTGAAATTGCAACTTCTGCCTTCTTATGTGATCTACTCACCTGAAAATTTGTTTTCCATTCTCTAATTTTGATTCTGTGGGTTGTGGTAAGATGAGTTTCTTGAAGGCAGCAAATTACTGGTCATGTGGTTTTATCCAGTTTGTCATTTTATGGTATTCAGTGGTGCATTTAGTCCATTCACATTCAGGCTGATTATTAAAATGTGAGAGTTTGTCCCAGACATAATGCTCTTATTAGGCAGGTTTGTTTTCATCTAGTTTTTGTGTTCATATATGTGTGTGTTTTTATTTTTGCAGGTATGCTGTGTTCTGCTGCTTCTGTGTTTGTCTGTGATCTTGTGAAGTATATGGTCTTCCTTATGTTTCTTTTTTCTTCTGTGCACAGCACCTTTTAAAGCATCTCCTATAGAGCTGTTCTAAAAGCAGCATATTCTCTTAGGGGCTAGATGTCTGAGAAAGATTTTAATTCTCTATTACTGATGAAACTTAGCTTGACTGGGTAGGAAATTCTTCATTGAAATTGTTTATATTTGAGAATATTAAAGATTGGAGTCTAATTTCTTCTGGCCTGTACCGTTTCTGCAGATAAGTCTACACAATTCTGGTTGGTTTCGCCTGTTAGGTAGTCTAACCTTCTCTTGCTGCCTTTACGATTTTTTTTTTATTTTAAATTTTTTATTTTAAAATTGTGGGGTACAGTTAAGGGTTAGGTTTACAAATATGCATTGTTCAGGCACCCTTGTTGATAAAGGGTGTCTCCCCGTCCCCAGACAGATATTCACTACCATTAGTCCCACCTCCCTTCCCCTCCCTACCCCCCCATAGTTTCCCCACTGTCAGTCCTGTTCTTTTAGTATTATGATAGATGTTCAAGGTCCACTATATGAGTAAGAACATGTGATTCTCAGATCTTGGCTTCTGTGAGCGATCACTCAGTATTATAGACTCTAGTTCCATCCAGGTTGCTGCGAAATTCATGATTTTGTTCTTTTTTATGGCTGGGTAGTATTCCATTGTGTATATGTACCACATTTTTAAAATCCAGTCCTCTTTTGATGGACAGATGGTTGGTTCCAGGTTCTTGCTATTGTGAACAATGCTGCGATAAACATACTTGTGCAGGTATCTTTTTTATAGAGTGATTTGAGCTCTTCGGGGTATATTCCCAGTAGGGGGATTGCAGGGTCATATGAGAAGTCGATATTTAAGGCTTTTAGGAATCACCACACTGCTTTCCACAGAGGTTGCACTAGTATACACTCCCACCAACAGTGTAGAAGTATTCCCTTTTCACCATACCCTCGAACAAAACCCGAAACGCACGGGCCATAAGAGATAAGATAGACAAGTGGGACCTCATTAAACTGACAAGCTTCTGCAAAGCCAAAGCAACCGTCAAGAGAGCAGGGAGACAGCCCACAGACTGGGAAAAAGTATTTGCCAACTCCAGGTCTGACAAAGGCCTAACATCTTGGATCTACCAGGAACTCAAACGTGCTGAAAAGAAAAAAACAAACAACTCCATTACAAAGTGGGCAAAAGATATGAACAGACACTTCTCAAAGGAAGACACCCGAGCAGCCAACAGACACATGAAGAAATGTTCAACCTCACTAATCATCAAGGAGATGCAAATTAAAACTACACTGAGATACCACCTAACTCCAGTCAGAATGGCAATTATCAATAACTCAAAAAATAACAGTTGCTGGAGAGGGTTTGGTGAAAAGTATGACCATTTTAATGGTATTAATTCTTCTGATTCATGAACATGAGATGTTTTCCATTTATTTGTGTCATCTACAATTTCCTTCATCATTGTTTTGTAGTTTTCTTTGTAGAAGTCATTCCCTTTCTTTGTTAAATTTATTCATAGGGGGGAAAAACTTTATTCCTAGGTATTTTGTTTTTCGTGTAGCTGTTGTAAGTGGGATTGCTTTCTTGAATTAGTTCTTAGCTAGATTGTTACTGATGTCCAAGAAACACTACTAATTTTTGTGTGTTGATTTTGTATCCTGAAATTTTAATAAATACATTTATCAAATCTCGGAGTTTTTGTTGGAGTCTTTAGGTTTTTCTATGTATAAGACATACGAGTTCTGATAATTAAGTTCACGAACTCATCCTAGAAAAAGTGCTAAATACCTCATCGCTGAATATCATTATAGTCACCTTCAAGCACTCCCCTTGGGAAGCTATGCACTGATGCCAATGCCTAGTCCACCTGTCAAAGCAATTTCAGAACTCTTTTTCTGGAATGACCATCAGAGATGTCATTGTTTTAACCCTTGGTGTCCTGAATGCCATCAAAATATCTTCCTTTCAATATTTCCTTTATCTTCGGGGCCAGATCAGGTGAGTAGGAAGGGTGTTCCAATACAGTTACTTGTTTACTGGCTAAAAACTTCACAGACAGTGCTGTGTGAGCTGGTGCATTATCATGATTATGCCATGAGCTCCTTTGGAACCATTTTTGCATACACCTTTCTCATGCCAAGATTTTCAGTTAAGATTTTCCTGTTTCTCTATTGATGTTTATTTGGTTTGCTATGCATCTCATAGTCAGCCAATGATTTTGATGCACAACTCAACGAATTTTTGCAATGTTTTTGCCAGTTCTGCTCATTACTGGCTGTCCTGACCTCTCTTCATCAGGGACACTTTTTCTCTCCTCAGAAAAACATTTAATCCATTGTACACTGCTGTTTTCTTCATAGTATTATCCCCATAAACTTGAGCTAACATGTCTTGGATTTCACTTCCACTCTTGCCAAATTTAACTAGAAATTTAATGTTTGTTCATTGCTTTAATTCAAACTCCAGCATTCTCGTGACAACAGCTCTGATGGCCATTCCAGAAAAAGAGTTCCAAAATTGCTTTGACAGGTGGACTAGACACTTGAATCAGTGCATAGCTTCCCAAGGAAAGTAATTCGAACTTGACCATAGTGATGAGGTATGTAATACTTTTTCTAGGATGAATTTGCGAACTTAATTGTCAGATTTTGTATAATCTCAAAACAGGGATAATTTGACTTTCTCTTTTTCAACCTGAATACTTTTTATTTCTTTCTTTTACCTGATTTCTCTGGCAAGGACTCCCAGTATTGTGTTGATTAGGAGTGGTGAAAGTGGACATTTTTGTCCTTTCCAACTCTAGGAGGAAATGCTTTCTCCTTTCCCCCATTCAGCATAATATTGCCTGTGGATTTAGTTGTATATGGCCTTTATTATTTTGAGATTTGTTTCTTCTATGCCTAATGTGTTGAGGATTTTTATTGTGAAATGATGCTGAATATTGTCAAATGCTCTTTCTGAGTTTATTAAAGTGATCATGTTTTTGTACTTATTTGTTTTTATGTGCTGTATCATATTCATTTATTTGTATATATTGACTTATTTTGTATTCCAGGTATAAATCACACTTGATAAAAATGTATTATCTTTTTGATGTGCTGTTGGTTTCAATTGGCTAATATTTCGCTGAGAATTTTTACATCTGTGTTCATCAGGGATATTGGCCTATAGTGTTTTTTGTTTGTTTGTTTGTTTTTCTGTTATTGTGTCTTGTTGTGTTCTCTGGGTGATACTGGCCAATTACAATGAGTTAAGGAGAAGTTTCTCCTCCTCAATTTTCTGGAAGTTTCAGGAGGATTGGTATTAGTTCTTCTTTGTACATTTGGTAGCATTCAGCTCTGAATCCAGCTCTGGTTTATTATTATTATTATTGATGTAATCTTGCTATTGTTTTTTGGTCTGTTCTGGTTTTCTATTTCTTTCTGGTTCAGTCTTGGGAAGTTTTATGTTTCCAGATATTTATTTATTTCTTCTACATTTTCATTTTATGAGTATGTAGTTGTTCATTTTCTATTTTGTGAGTATGTAGCTCTCCAACTCCTGAGCTTGAGCAACCCTCCCTCTTTGGCTACTATGTTCATAGTAGTATTTGATGATCATTTGTATTTCTGTGTTATCGGTTGTAATGTCTCCTTTTTTATTTCTGATTTTTTAAAATTTGGATCTTCTCTCTTCTTTTATTAGTTAGTCTAGCTAGCAGTTTATCCTTTGTATTGTTTTTTGTTTCTATTTTCTTTAGTTCTCTTCTCAACTTTGTTATTTCTTTTCCTTATGCTAATTTTAGATTTCTTTTGTTTTTGTTTTTATACTTTCTTGAGATGCACTGTTAGATTGTTAATTTATGATCTTTCTACTTTTTGATATAGGCATTTAACACTATAAACTTTCCTCTTAGCACAGATTTTGCTGTATTCCATAGGTTTTGATATTGTGTTTTTATTTTCATTAGTTTCAATTTTGAAAATTAAATTTTCATCTTAATTTATTCACTGACACAATAATTATTCAGGAGCATGTTGCTGTTTAGTTTCCATGTATTTTTATAGCTTCAGCAGTTTATGTTAGTATTGATTTGTAGTTTTATTTCACTATGTTCTAAGAAGATACATGGAATGGTTTCAATTTTTTAAAAAATTTGTTGAGACTTGTTTTGTGGTTTAAAATATGGTCTATCTTTGAGCATATTTTATGTGCTGATAAAAAGAATGTAAAGCCAGGCTCGGTGGCTCAGCCTGTAATCCCGCGCCTTGGGAGGCTGAGGTGAGTGGATTGCCTGAACCCGCGGGTTCGAGACCCGCCTGGGCAACTTGGTGAGACCTCATCTCTACAATAAATCAAAAAATCAGCCGGGCATGGTAGTGCATGCCTGTAATTCCGGCTACTTGGAAGGCTGAGGCGGAAGGATCACCGTAGCTCAGCAGGTCGAGGCTGCAGTGGCCAGGAGCGGCCACTGCACTCCAGTCTGGGCGACAGAGTGAGACTCTAACTAAAAAAAAAATGTATACTCTGCAATTGCTGTGCAGAATGTTGTATAAATATCTGGTAGGTCCATCGGGTATAAAGTCTAAATTAAGTCCAATATTTCCTTGTTGATTTTCTGTCAAGATGAATTGTTTAATTCTGTGATTGGGGTGTTGAAGGCCCCCAATTATATTGTATTCCTATCAATCTCTCTTTTTTTAGGTCTATTAATATTTATTTTATAAATATGGATTCCCCAGTATTGGGTGCTTAAATACTTAGGATTTTTATAGTCTTGCTGAATTGATCCATCATTATATAATAATTGTCTTTGTCTTTTTTTAGTTCTTGATTTAACATCTGTTTTATCTGATGTAAGTATATCTACTTCTGCTAGCTTGTGATTTCCATTTTTGTAAAGTATCTTTTCCACCCCATTGCTTTCGTTCTAAATTTGTCTTTACGGGTAAGGCAAGTTTCTTGTATGCAGTATGTATTTGGATCATGTATTTTTCTTTATTCAGCCAATCTATATCTTTTATGTGAAGCATTTAATCCATTTACATTCAAGGTTAATATCGATATTTGAAATTTTGTTCCTATCACATTGCTAATTTTTTTCTAGTTGTTTTATACATCTTTGTTTTATACATCTTTTTCCCTGATTGTTTGTCACTGTGGTTTGGCAGAACTTTGTAGTGGTGCCTTTTGACTCCTTTCTGTTCCTCCTCTATGATTGCTTTACTAGTGAGTTTTATACTTTTGTATGTTTTCATGATGATGAATGTTGTCACTTTATTTTCAAGTTTAGGACTTCCTTGAGCATTTCTTGTAGGGCCAGTCTATTGGTGATGAATTCCTTTAATATTTGCTTCTCTGGGAAAAACTTTATTTCTTCTTCAGTTATGAAGGTTAATCTTGCTGAATATATCAGCTTTTTTCTATCAGCATTTTTAATATGTCATCTCATTCTCTTCTGTCCTGTGAGATTTCTGCTGGGAAGCTCTCTGTTATTCTGATGGGATTTCCTTTATAGGTAAATAGATGCTTTTCTCTTGCTGATCTTATTTTTTTATTTTATTATTTACTTATTTATTGAGTTGAGGTCTCACTCACTCTGTTGCCCAGGATGGAGTGCACTGGCATGATCATGGCTCACTACAGCCTCATCCTCCTGGACTCAGGCAATCTTTTTGCCTCAACCTTCCAACTAGCTGGGACTATAGGCACATGCTACATCACCTGACTAATTTTTTGATTTTTTTGTAGAGACAAAGTTTCACTATGGTGCTTAGACTGGTCTCCAACTCCTGAGCTTGAGCAACTCTCCGCCTTTGGCTTCCTAAAGTGCTGGGATTTCAGGCATGAGCCACTGTGCCTGGCCTTGATGTTAGAATTCTTTGACTTTAGACTGTCTGATTATAGTGTGCCATGGCAAAGTCCTTTTTGCATTGTATTTTCCTGGGGATTTCTGAGCCTCCTGTATCTATATCTCTTGCTAGATTTGGAAAGTTTTCATCTATTATTTCATTAAATAGGTTATATAAGCCCTTTGATTAATTTGTATTCTTGGACATACCATTAATTCATAAATTTGATTGATAGTCCTACATGTCTCAAAAGCTTCTTAATTCCTTTTTGTTAGAGGAATTAACAAAAGATCTATCAAGTTCTAAGAGTTTTCCTTTTGCTTGTTCTGTCTAGTCTACTGTTGAAGCTTTTGAATGTATTCTGCATTTCCTCTAATGAAATTTTTGGTTCCAGAATATCTGTTTTTGTTAAGATACCTATCTCTGTGGTAAATTTCTCATTCATATCCTGAATTGATTTTCTGAATTTTTTTGTAATGGTTCTCAGATTTCTATTGCATCTCATTGATCTTTGAAATCACTATTTGAATTATTTATCTAATATTTCAAGAATTTCTTTGGTTAATACCTATTTCTGGACAATTATTGTGTTTCTTTGAGTAATATTACCTTGCTCTTTCATATTTACTGTGTCTTTTTTTGTGGCAACATAACAATTTATTGTGTGGACAACAAATGTTAATACTTTATAAACAATTCTGTTCATTAAAACAAATGCATTTACATAGCCTAAATAATCCTTCAAATTTCACTGTATCCTCACTAGCAAAAACAGATTACAAACATTCAGGCATTTCCGTTCTTCTGATAGTGGGATATATGTGCAAACAGCTTTCTTCAGTTTTCAAAACTCAATCTGATTATTTACTAAACATAGACTTACAATATACATTCTAATAGTCTGACCTCATTTTCTCATTAAAATGTAAGTAGTAAGACAAATGATTTCTAAAACTCTCAATGTTTGTCATTTATTTCCATGGACTAATACGTCATCCTGAGCACTCCATGCAGAACTTACAATAATGCTCAATGTGAGTCACTGTGTCTTTATGTTGACTTCATTTGTTGTAACAGTTGCTTCTTCTTATTTTTGAACTTACTTTTGTTGAGGGGGAGACTTTTTCCTGAATATGTGACTATGCTGTTTTTTGGATAGGGCCCTTCTGGGTGTTTGCAGTAATGAAGGATCTGTATGCTTTTTTTTTTTTTTTTTAGTTATAAATAGTGTTTATGTTATCTCTGTTTTCATCAGTGTGTTAGGATGCAGTAATTGGTGGAGACTATGGTGAAGTTGTGCTGGGGACTAGAATGCTAGATAGGTCTACCTTCAGGTTTCATTGGTACAGTAGTGGACTAACCATGTCTATTCTTGTGCCCGGGGACAGCATATGCTGGCACTTGTGTTGATGGTTCCAGGCAGGCTAATTCTTGGGCCTCTGGGTAGCTTTCTTGGATGCTGGATGTAGCAGCAGTTTACTGGGCAGGTGAGTAGTTTCTTAAACTCCTGAGCAACTAGAATGGTGTGGATAATGGTGGTTGCAGTACTTGGGTTTCTCAGGTGATGGGCCAGGTTGTGGAACCACCAGGGCCCTGGATCCCACCCTCTGTCTTGGGAGGTATGAAGCCAGGTGGAGCGGAACCAAGCAAGATTGTGCTCAGATCCCCCAATGGCAAGTCCATGCATCAACCATGATGTGGGATTGGAGTACTTTTCAGGCCCCTGGAAAAATGCTTGGGTGAGGGGTGACTGCTACTGCACTGAGGTCTTGCCATGAGAAGGGTGGGGCTGGTCCCAACAGCCACAATCTCTGCCAGTGGGTGGGAGAGTTAGTTGTGTCCATCTCATGCCCTAGTCTCTGCAGGGGTCCCTCCTCTATCCCAGCTGTTTCTACCCTCTCAGCTGTTCACACCTAACACAAAACTCAGCCTCAGGCAGTAGTAGTTTCCATCCATCCATACCTCTGTGACAACCCTTTTCTTGCTTATGTCATAGGGGAGGTGCCTGCTTCTGGTGCTGGAGGCCTCAGCCCACTCGGTGATTGTTTCCCAGTCCTGGTTTTGGAAGCCCATCTCCTGCTCATGCCTCAGTTCTGCAAGCAGCAGCCTAAGTTTCCATAGCACCTAAAAATAGAGTCACTGATTCTCAGGGCTGCACACAGTCTGTAAGAGCTAGGAATGAGAATGACATCTTTTTAGCTACTTAGATCTCAGGAATTGTATGGGACTCAGGGCTTGTTTTCTCCATGGAGCAGTTTCTCCTTACAGTCTCTCAGCCATTCCCAAGATTCAGGATTTAGGAAGGTCAAGGTGCTATTCCATGACCTGGATTATATAATTTCCCAGTGGAAAAGTGGACTGCACAAAAGCACTTACTCATCTTCTCCCATATTGGGGAGTCACTCCCAGTTTCCAACCAATCCAAACCTATTTTCCTTCTTAGATTTTGGTGTTTCATGTCATGTTTCTGTTAAAGTCCTGTGTTCCCTCTTGGATAATGTATTTCAAGTGTCATTGTCTACACACTACTTTGGTTCTTCTAAGTGGATGAGGCAGCCATTTAAAAAAAACATGTTAAAAAACTAAAAGGAAACTTTAAAAAACATTTCTTATGCTTTAAAGTGATAGTGTGAGAGAAACAAATTCACTCATCCAAAATCAAAGGATGAGCACAGAGATGCAGAGTGTAGCAGAAGTGAGACTTTAATAACGGTCTTGCAAGATCAGGTGTCTGGTGTGCAGGCACACCCAAGGTGGTTACAACAAGCTTTTTATTTCCTATTGTGCAAATCCCTCCCCTGGTTCCTCACTGACTAAGTAATACAGAGGTCACAATTTTTCCCAGATGTTGCCTAAGCAGTTTTTTGGTCCAAATAAGGTTAAAATAAGTACTTGTTGCTATTTGATTGGAGGGTTTCAGTTTTCTTATTTCTAGGTAAGTTTCATTTCCCCAAGATGTGGCTATTACCATGCCTCTCTTTGTTTGGTCTTTTGGGCAGATCAGCAATGAATAATTTATTGTCCTTCAATGACGTGACTGTTACCAACCTCCCTTTGTTTTGTCTTTTGGTCAGTCAGCAAACTTTATTCCATTTTCTGGAATGAATCATTTATTGTCCTTCACAATTCCCTCCTCTTTTTTTAATCTATTTGATTCATTTCCACTGGTTTGTACAGCCCCAAATTCCTGCAACTATAATAAGAGTTGTTAAAACAGAGGCAAACATACCTTTCCATTTTCAAACCATTTTTCTAACCAATCTGTAAAAGGATTATTGATACCAGAGTTTTCAGCCAATCCATTAGCTAAGGCGGTAAGTCCCTTTAAAGCCTTAGTGATAGTACCATAGGGGACAGTATTATTTGGAATAAAATACAACATTTTCCTTCCAACATAACACAGACTCCTCCTTTTTCTACTAACATTATGTCTAACACTATTTTATTTTCCCAGGCCATCCTGCTGCATCCAATTGGCTAGCTACTCCTTGAAGAGCATCTCTAGTGCAGTTTATAAACCTTTGTTGATTATGGTAAATATAATTAATCCAATCTACATTTTTGTTGATAATAGACCACTAAAAAATTGATGATTGAAATCCTGTTTCAATCAGACTCCTATCTATCCCCATATACAAAAATTAATTCTAAATGGATCAGAGACCTAAATGTAAAACCTCAAACCATAAGAACCTTAGAAAATGAAGGACATACCCTCATGGAAATTGGAACTGGCACCCAATTCCTGAACAAGACCCAAAACCCACAGGCCATAAGAGAGAAGATAGA
>CAUYQG010111598.1:0-97765 GCA_963574415.1 Tarsius wallacei | reverse complement strand
GCAAGACCTCATCTTATAATAAATTAAAAAAATTAGCTGGGCCTGGTGATGCACACCTGTGGTTCCAGCTACTTGGAAGGCTGAGGCAGAAGGATCACCTGAGCCCAGCAGGTTGAGGCTGTGGTGGCTGTGAGCATGCCACTGCACTCCAGCCTGGGTGGCAGAGTGAGACTCCTACTCAAAAAAAAGATACACTGTCTAATGAATAAAGCAGATGATAGAATAGAAATTACGTATAATCCTATTATGCAAATAAATTTCATAGATATAAATTACATATTCATAGAAAGAATCTCAAATAATATACCTGGCATTTAATAGTGGTTTTTATCCTAGGAAACAAGATTTTAGGGGAATATTACTTTCTGCCTTTCACACTGCATATTTGAATATCTTGCAATGAGTATGAAATACATTTTGATTAAAATGGTTTTAAGGCTTTTTTTTTTTTAAATAGAGAAGTTTCTATCCTTGAAGTGCTTCTACTTCATAGGATGTAAGTCAGAAGGGTTTTCTCCTCCTCTTCTCTTTTCTGCCCTCTCCTTAACGTTACCAAGTGAATCTTTTCAGAGACCTTGATGACATCTTGGGGAAATGAGTCAAGAAGACACATAAACTGAATGACAATGTTTTGGCAAAGTGACTAATAGTGAGGCTTGGCTGAGGCTAGGAAGCATTTGACAGGTGGCACCACAGGCCGTGTAAGTCTAGCTGGAACAACCAGAGCCCTGGCTGCCAGTGTTGGGCAGGGTGTGAGGAACAGGCAGAAAAGGCCAGCGAGCTGAGCAGCCTGTGGTCATAAACACACGTACTTGGGGCCACCTCGCACTGCTGGGCTTTTTCCACAGCCCCATCAAGACAAACCTGCCTTGTCTCACGACAATAAACTGCTTTGTTGGCCAAAGCAAGAAACCAGGGAACATATGACACCCTTATGATTTGCCACATGAAAGGAGATGGGCCCAATTCCAGTTACTCAGTCAAAACTGATGACAGGCATAGAAAGGAAGGTAAGAAGAGACATCAAGCTGTTCACAGTTTCTACCTGAGAGGGAATGAGAACAGTAGTGAGCAGGAAACTTTCCTATTCTGTTCTGATTTCAGTACATACCACCATTCAGGGTAGACAGGAAACAGCACATCAAATTGGAAAGGACTACTTATAAAGCATAGATAGAGTACAGAGAGATGCTATGGACAGTACCCTGGGCTTACAAACTGTGGGTACCATTACCAGCCTTGGGCTGAGGTGGCTGGGGAGAGAAGGAGTGGTGACCCAGCTCTTGGGCCTGCCCCCTGACAGGACACAGCTGCTCTAGTGACTCTGCAGGGAGAGGGTTGGAAAGTCAATGCCTCAAGCCCTCTCTCCTCCCTCAGTCCTATTGCCTGTTGGTTCCCACTAGTCAACCCAATAAGAAGCCAGAGGGCTAAGGATCCCACTAATTTAGTCTACTGGGAGCTCAGAGCAGGGAAGAAGTGGGTAGAGAAGGGAGGCATGAACCAGGAAAGATGGAGGTACAGCTTGAATCTTTGACAATAAGAATGTATTTGTACATTAATTTCTATAAACACACACGTATATTTCTAGACAAATCAGTTCTTAATTGAAAAGCTACCCTGAGATGTAACCCTCTCTGGAGACAGCCTATCTACTAAAGCATGTTATTCTCCTATAAGAAAAACAACCATTTAATCTTCCATAGAAATGTCTGTAGAACTCCTGCATTTTAATCTTGAACTAATAATTTGTTATTTTTTTTCAGCAAGAGAAATATACAGTAAACGAGGCTACCTTTTATTTTTTATAGATTGTAGAGTGTGTACAAAAGATTAACTTACAATAAAATCACTTTGCCTTGGATATGAGCTGGTGGCCATGCTAGTGTTTCAGTGAGAGGCGAGGGTCAAGGTGAGACTGGAAGTGGGAATGACTTTCAGGAAAAAGGAGGTTTTTTGCCATTCTCAGTTGCTTAGGACAATACTGTTCCATAGGGCTTTAAGGTATCATATTATCTTTTAAAGAACATTTGTTGACATTTTCCCCAGAAGCTTGACTGATGACTGAAAGTGACTGTGTCTATTATGTCCCTCCCATGAGTCATTCCTTCGTTTCAAGAATCAGATGGCTGGTGAAGTGTTCAGTTGTGTTTGGAGCTGATAGATACTGAATATGCAAAGGTAATATTTAGGACCTGAATGTCTAGATATAGACTGAAGACATGAAGACTAACATATAAAGGGGAAAAAGGATTGTTTTAAATTATTGGCCAAGAATGCTTCAAATGAAGCTAGATTTAAAAAATAATCACAAGACTTGGTTACCTGTGCTGTGGTAATGATGGCAGAGATTGGTCATTTTCCTCCTGACTATAAAACTGATACATACTCATTAAAATATTTTTCAAATTCAAATAAAGAAAAACAATTTATTTGAAATCCTACCTCTATTAACATTTTTCTGTACATTCTCCAAGACCTATCTCTGTAGATGTGTGACGAGAAGAAAAGCATTTTACATCAGTGAGATTAATCGGCATCTGCTGTTCTATAACTTGGTTTTTGAAATCAATCATATATTGTATAATCTTTCCACTTGTGTAATTCTAAATCTAATGATCATGTGTCTATATCTGTATTTGGCTTCTATTTGCTTGCCAGTGTGAGCTTATCTTCAGAGTATAAATTCCCTGGAGTGGGTCTGCTGGGGACAGGACTCTGACCACAGACCCTGCCACCAACAGGGCTAGAGGGGCCTGCTTCCCCCACACGGGAGCCATCAAGGGGCTTTATCAATCTTTCTAATTTTGCTAATCTGACAAATGAAAATAAATCTAATTTTCACTTTTATTTTTCATTTGGTAATGTAAGATTGTTAATTATGAGTTGATGGCATTTTTATTCGTTGAATGCTCATTTATACTTATTTCTTGACTGTCCTTCCATCTTTAAGTTTATAACCAAAAAGCTTACGTATGCTACATATTAATACATAACCTTTGTACATAACACACTTACCGTGAGCTTTTTAAATATCCTGCCTCCCAGAGCCCTTCCTGGTCCTTACTTTTAAAAAAAACAAAAAGTCAGATTTGTTTTTAAGTTACATTAAAGCCCTCAAGAGTCTTTCTGCTGCCAGCACATTCTAGAACAGGCTTTGCCAAGCGTGAACTTACCACATCGGAACACAGAGAGCTGGGCCAGCATCGGCACTTGATAGGACTTCCCATCAGAGGCCACAAAGGTACGCTTCTTTGTGTTCTCAGGTTGAAACCGTGACTTCCACAAACCCTTAAAATATACTGCATTGACAAGGACCAGCCTGGTGAGCACTCCATCAATAAGATCTGGGGACAGCAGACTGTCAATCATACCTGTGAAGTCAAAGGACAAGCAAGGAAAAATAAACACCTCAGGATTGGTGACCAATGTGAGAGCAGTTGACCCAGTAGAATGGAAAAATCAAAGGATTTTAATAAGACATTTTTAACACAATAATTTAAAATTATTTTTAACACAATATTTTAACATTTTTCTGTATTTTTAACACACCCTTTTATATTTTTCTCACTAGAAATCAGAGTTAAAAACAAGTTAAATATCAGAGAACTGGAAAAGACTTTAGAGATCCCTAGTTAGGGGTAACCAAACTTTTCATCAATAAATTCTTTTATTACCAATTTCCTTTAGAAAATTTTACTCATTCAAATAAGCTATACTTAATCATTTCTCTCTCTCCCTCTCTCTTTCTAATATATATAGATAAAGCTACTAAGTGACTGGCAATGAAGGGTTTGGGCAGTACAAGATAGTTTTGTTTTGTTTTGAACCACTAGGTTGATTTAACCTCAGTCAAAAATAAACACTTCAGCTTGTACAATGTTATCAAGGGCAAATGCTTAACTTTTCTTAATTCTAGCAATGTTGAGAATTATTTTTGAATCCCTGAATATCGCATGACTCTATAACTACTTAAAGAAGAACTGAAACTAAAACTTGGTGTCTATATTTATGGGTCAGGCTTCAAGCCAGGTGCTAGTATCATCGAAATTAGAAGATGGCCAGGCACCATGGCTCACGCCTATTATCCCAGCACTTTGGGAGGCCGAGGTGAGAGGACTGCCTGAGCCTGCAGGTTTGAGACCAGCCTGGGCAACTTGGCGAGACTTCAACTCTAAAAAAAAAAAAAAGAGAGAGAGATTACAAGAGAGGATTTTGAATGTTATCACCACAAAGAAATGATAAATGTTTGAGATAATCAATGTGCTAAGTAGCCTTTATTTATTTACTTTTTTTAGCCTTATAGTAAAGTTCAAAGTCTGGAAGTATGATACAGTAGCCTAATTTGATCACTACACATAGTACACATGTATTAAAACATCACACTATACTCCGTAATATGTACAATTATTATGTATCAATTAAAAATAAATTTTTCTTTAATGGGGTCTGTTCTTGAAGAACTCCTAATTTTGAAGAAAGATGCTCTTTGAAAGATGTTGGGATGGTTCATCTTATTTGTGTCAGGAGTGAAGGAACAAACACAACTTTTCTCATTTCAGGATGCTCTCACAAAAATCCTTCTGAAGTGCTATATGTGGTTGAAGCTTTAGTTTTCCATTTAGGTTCCTTTCACTTGGTTCTTGAAGATTCACTTGTGTAACTGTGTGTGCTTTATTTATTTAATGTAGAGATGGAGGTCTCATTATGTTGCCCAAGCTGGTCTTGAACCCCTGGCCTCAAGTGAACCCACCACTTTGACCTCCCAAATTGCTGGGATTATAAGTATAAGCCACTGCTCGTGTGTGTGTGTGTGTGTGTGTGTGTGTGTGTGTGTGTGTGTGTTTTGAAAATAGGGATCACTAATGCCCAAAGCTATTAAAACTTAGTTCACTGCATTCTTTAGCCTAAGTATATGTGTGTGCGTGTGTGTGTGCATGTGTGTGTATAAATGCAAGTTGTACTACTTCAAATGGCAAAAGTAAAACCAACAGCTTTTGAAAAAGTGAGAATATCTAATTCAGCAGTGAGAGCTTTAAATTATTTTAAATTAATTTCAAGAGGATTCTGGTGTATGATAAATAAACGTCTAAATAACTCATGGTAAATAAGCACATGGAGATTTCCAGTGTCCCAGACAGTTTCATCACCACTTATTATTTCCACAAGGTGGCACCAGCATCACCTTTAAGTCAGGACCAAGAAGAAAAATACCTAAGCTATAAATAATCATCATTCAATTCAGAACAAGGCTGGCTTTTGCAAACAGGCTCTGTTTTGTGGGAAATAAGTTAGAACTTTATGCTCTCCTAATAGCGAACTCATTAGAGTTGGTTCTCCAATAGTAAAGGCTGTTTCTTGCTTCTGCTGGGAATACTACCCAGTCCAATCCCTACTTGCCTTTAAAACAGCTCGATGGTCCACTCTACTTCTAAACCTTCTCTGATCCTCCTCCCCATCTTCCAGGGTATGCCTCTGCTGTCAGTCTTCATAAAGCCCAGTGCTTAGCACCACCATGACACCTGCAGTGTTTTATTCTAGCCAACTTTGCCTGTCTCCCCCAACTAAATTGTGAGCTGCACGAGAATAAGGACCCTGCTATTGTTTCTTATTCCTAGCGCTATGTTCAGCATACAGTCCATCAATGTCTGAAGAAATCACCTCAGCTCTCTTTTGCAGAGATAAACAACGTCTCCAGCTGCCACTGGTAGGAACCCCTCTAAGATATAATAAGGGGGCATGAAAAATTAAAGAGAAAAAGAAAGAATAAAGAGAAAGGTAAGAAATCTGCAGTTCAGAGGCAAAGAGTCACATGGGAGTCTGCCATTAATAACTGCCACAAATGTGCATCTATTACCTACCCACCCATCCATCCTTGGATAACTACCCACCTACCCCAAAGTATAAGCTGAGATTTTTTTTTCTTTTAGTTGGAGTCTCACTCTGTTGTCCAGGCTAGAGTGCAGCACAGCCTCAATCTGCTGGGCTCAGGTGATCCTTCCATCTCAGCCTTCCAAGTAGCAGGAACTTCAGGCATGCACCACCAGGCCCAGCTAATTTTTTGATTTATTGTAGAGATGAGGTCTTGCCAAGTTGCCCAGGCTGGTCTCAAACCCGTGGGCTCAGGCAATCCTCTTGCCTCCGTCTCCCAAAGTGCTTGGATTACAGTTATAAGCCATTGTACCCGGCTACAAGTTACAATCTTAACAAATACCTTGTCGTGGAATTACTCAAGGCTATGAGGGCAAATAAGAAGGGGAACTGATCTGGTCAGCAAGGTCTCGAAAGGAGGGGTTCCTTGACAAAGTACTATCTGCGCTAATAGCTATAAAAATAGCTCACACTGGTTGAACGTTTTTCAAATGTAGGGCACTTTGCTAATTGCTTTATATGCATTATTTATATCCTCACAACAGCCTTAATGTTGCCAGAATCATTCTAATAGTTACCACTATCATAGCTCTCCACTTTATAGATGAGAATGTTGAGGCACAAGAAGGTTAAATAATTTGCCCAATGTTACCTACCTAGTATGAGGCAGAACTAAGATTCACACTCAGAACTTGTGCTTTTAACTATTATGCCACTCATGAGGTGGTGGAGAAATGAGTAGGCCCTCACAAGGGGAAGAGGGAGGGAAAGCATTCCAGGCAGCAGGAATACATGTGTGGGGGTAACAGGAGATGGGATGGTGAGTAAGGGAACTGAGAGGAGGCCCGTGTGGCTGGGACACAGAATACATGGAAGAGAAACTGGGCTGTAGAGGCCAGCAGGACAGACCCATTCCTGGCACACTGCCAAGGGCCTGTGTGTTGGGCTCGCCTACTCTCTCAGGGAAGGAGCTATCATCTCCATGGGATAGACCCAGCAATCTTCCAGACACTGTTGAGCTCCAAGGTCCTCCTGAACTCTATCATATGATCAAGTACCTCTTAGCTGGGCAGGTCACCCCAGGAGGCAGTTTGGAAATCTGTGAGTGTATTTTTGGGTTGAGTGGGCAGTGGCCAGAGATGCTACATGTCTTGCAGTGCTCAAAACAGTCCCACACAATGAAGAACCATCCTGCTTTTCACACGAGTTTCAAATGCCCCATTGTATAGCTGAGTTGGTGGGATGCCCACCTATAATAATCCGAGCCCAGAACCTCGCTCTTTTTTGCATGTAAACACAAAGTCTTTTTTTTTTTTTTTTGGCATTCTTTTAATGTACGCTGAATTTGCGAGAAATGTGACTCCCATGCAGACCCAGTGAAGCTTGTACTTTGTTTTGTTCAGAAATTTATTAAGAGTCTTGCACCATTTTAGAAAAAAATTGCATCAGCCGTGGTAACACAGTTCATGTTTCTGTGTCATCAGCACAACATACCTGTCTTGGTCTGCTTTCATGGTTGTCGATTCACAATTATTCTAAGAATCTGACTACTTTACTATGTTTCTGTATAGTTGTACCCAACAGTTTACCTACTGAACTACATGTATAAAATACTCGTTTTCCTTTGTATGACAGCTTGGCATTGTATTAATTTTTTAAAATTTATATATGTGTGCACAGGGCATATGATCTATGACTTTTATTTCAAGATAGTAAAGAGAGTATTAAATATATGTATCCACTTCAAATGAAGGAGCTGGGTCTGACAGGGTTGAAAAGCGCCATTTGAGAATCCATGCTCTCCCTTCCCAGCACGTTCAGGTGCTTTGAAAACCGTCAAGTGGGAAAACTAATGAGGTTGAATATTACCATCCCACAGTTAAAGAAGAAGGCAGAGAGGATACAATGGCATGGCATAGTCACACAGCTGCCAGTCCCACAGCTAGGAATAAGAACCAGTTCTAAGCGCATCTGCTTCTGACCCTTCTTCTCAGGCTGCCAGACACCAGCAGCGCAGAAACACTACCGAACACCCTCACATTTGCTGGCCTCCTGAAGGTTTATGGTTTTAGGAAGAAATCCCAGACTGCACAGTCCAGGCCTCATTGAGAAGAGATGCCACTGATTTACCCAAAGCACCCAGGTCCCTCCACCCTCCCTGAGCCTTCCTTGCTCACTTCCTCACTAGTTCTGCAAATGGTTCTCCAACATTTGTGTATGGTGACAGGTGGTGGAGCTAGTCTGGGGGTTGCTGGCCCCTCCCTCAGAGATTCTGATGCAGCAGGTTAGGGTTCAGGGATCTGCAGTCTGAACACACAGCCCAGGTCATTCTGATGCTGGGGCTCCAGGGACCACACTTTAACAAGCACGCCCCCAAAGACCTAGGTCTCCCCAAGTTTTGTCTTTAGGTTTTTCCTCCCTATCAGTTCTCTTTTGCTTCCACTCTTGTGACTCTATACTCTCTTCTGTGCAAAATGGCTTTCAAGCCTGCATGTCTACCTTTCACATTACCCTGTTGTTCTAGACCTATGGATCCTCCTGCACGTTTCCAAGTGAACCTCCAGTTCACACATTTACAGGTTTAAAACACCGACCTTAGCCACTGCCTCCATGTAATGAAAGAAGAGACACATGTAAATGAGTAATCATTACACACCGTGGAAAGTGCTGTAAAAGAGAGGGTTGTGAAATGTGTAATTATATGCCCATCATAACCAAAGAGGGGCACCAATGACTTGATGATGCAGAAGTGAGAGGCCAGAACACGAAGAGGGAAATCATTCCCGAAGGATGAGAAGGACATTCAGGCAGAGGGAACAGCAGATGCATAAGCAGGAGGGCATGAGCAAGACAACCTTCAAAACAGATGGGAGCCTGTAGGCAATGACTCTGGAGGTGAGACACAGCAAGGGAAAAGCTGTGTCTGCTCTGCTGCTCAAACTACAGGGAGAGAAACCTCCAAAGGACAAGTAAGGGGGGGCCGCATGAAAAGGGAAGGAAGAGAAACAAGTCCAGGAGCCTGCTAAGAAAGAAGAGAAGGACCAGGGCTTGCTGGGGTCTAGGCATTTCTCAATGGAGGGGTTGCTAGATTTGCAAATGCCAGTTAGAATCTTGGAGCTGAACTCACACCTTCATTCACAAAGTATATACTCATACAACATTTTGTGACCACTCACCCCTGGTTTCGTTTTTGACCCACATATTGATGGAATCAGAAGCAGAGGCTGGCTCCTCAAAGTTCACGTTCCGGACTTCACACTGAAACACATCTTTGTTCCTTGTAACAAATGGCACGTCCATCTTAAAGCCATTCTTAACAAACACGGCATTAGCCACTGTCACGATGTCTTTATTCTTCTTGGAGACAATGGCCTTGTTGATCTTCTTTAATACTTTACCAACTCCTAAAGCAGAAATCAGAAAATAACAGCCATGATTCTATAAGAACTTAGAAGTTTTTGAAAAATTTCTTTGCACACATATGTTTATGGCAGCATTGTTCACAATAGCAAGAATCTGGAAGCAACCATTCTGTCCATCAAAAGAGGACTGGATTTAAAAAATGTGGTACATATACACGATGGAATACTACACAGCCATAAAAAAGAACAAAATTACGAATTTCGCAGCGACCTGGATGGAACTAGAGTCTATGATACTGAGTAACCTCTCACAGAAACAAAGATCTGAGTATCACATGTTCTTACTCTAGTGAACCTTGAACATCCAACATATTACTATAAGAAAATGACTGACACTGGTGGGAAACTATGGGGGGGGAGGGGAAGGGAGATGGGATTAACAGTAGTCAGTATCTGTCTGGGGATGGGGAGACACCTCTTATCAACAAGGATGCCTGAACAAAGCATATTTGTATACCTAACCCTTAACTGTAACCCCCAATATCATAATAAAAAATATTAATTATTAAAAAAAAAGAAAAATTTCTTATATTTTAGCAAATAAGAATAGTATACACAGGAAAAATATAAGCAGCAGGAAAGTAAGTCTTCTGCTTTCTCAAGGGTTTATTTCTTAAGAAAAAGGGGGGTGGTGTTAAACCTCCAGTTCACAAATTTATAGGTTTAAAACACCGACCTTAGCCACTTCCTCCATGTAATGAGAGAAGAGACACATGTAAATGAGTAATCATTACACACTGTGGAAAGTCCTGTAACAGAGGGTCTTGTGAAAGGAGTAATTACATGCCCATCATAACCAACAAGGGGCACCGATGGACCCTGGACCCTTATTTATTTATTTGTTTGTTTGTTTGTTTATGAGACAGGGTCTCACTCTGTCACCCAAGCTGGAGTGAGTGTAGTAGTCAATCCTGGCTCACTGCAGCCTCAAACTCCTGAACTCAAGCAATCCTTCCACCTCAGCCTCCCAAGTAGCTGGAGCTACAGATGAATGCCACCACACCCAGCTAATTTTTGCATTTTTTTGTAAAGACAAGGTCTCACTATTTTGCGTAGGCTGGTCTTGAGCGCCTGGGCTCATGCAATTCTCCCACCTGGCCCTCCCAATTACATGAGCTACTTTGCCCAGCCAAAATACATTATTAAAGCTCTCAAAAATCAATTGTGCTTTTGCTTCAAAATGGGCACATTCAAGGTGTTCTCACCACCTTCTCCACGTAGACCTCACTCTCCCAGTAGCCTTTCTGGGCACCAGGTCAATATGAATGCTGGCATGCTGCTCAGATCTATAGCCACTCGGGAATAAAGCAAAGGGAACTTCCTAATTCATTCTTTCTTGTCTAAACGTTATTTCCTTTCTTGCCAAAGATTTAACAATGCAATTTATTTTTTCTGTTTTGGGAAAAAATGAATAAAATAAGCATCAGAAAGACTATAAAAAATTACCATGTGCCACCATCCAGAACAATGTGATTTTTACTTGGTATCAAACTCAACATGTAAGGAGATTAATTTTATGGCAATGTAAGCTTTATTTTACACGAGCCATTCATACATGCTCCATTTAGTTTGAAATGATGAAAAAGAGGAAAATAAGTTATAAGAATGAAATGTGTTTCTACAGACAGCTCAAGTTGCAGATCCTTCTTTATTACTTGGGGTCTTTCCAAAATGACCCCGTCCTAAGACATTCTGCCAGAGTCACCTTGACGGTCTCCTAAAGAGCCAATTTGTCACCCTGAATGTGCATCTTCTTCAGACCCCTTAACTACGGGCAGGACAAAGTCCTCCCATAGTCCACAAAGAGGAAAGAGTGTAGGGCTTTACAGTGTACACGGCTCTTTCTTAACTCTCCAGAGCACACCTTACAACCGTTCTGTGGGGCAGGCCCATTTTACAAGTAAGGGAATAGCAGTCTTCAGAGGCTAAAAGTCACTTCCAGGGCCGAGTGCCAGGTACCTGGCCCCTTTTGGGATGGGGGTGGGGAGATGTGTGGCCAATAGGCCAATATTGTCAAAACTTCAGAAATATTAACTTAAAATGAATGCGGGAAAGCATTCAAATAACCAACAAAAATCCAGTTGCTATTTTGGAATTGTATTGGCTGACAGGGCTTGCATCACACCAGGAAAGGCCATAAATCTTAGTGGTGACTCACCATGAAGTTATAAATCACCAAGAGTTTTTTGAACTTCTAAGCAAGGGGCAGAACAGCGTGTTCCAAGCATTGAGTCTTTCCACACTTACAACAGGTGAACAAACTGCAAACTCATGCAGAAGTTTAATGCTGCATCAACAGAGCAGTGTGGTTAGGCATTTGGTCCTGGCAGCCCAGGAGGCCACGCTGAGAACAGAGTCAGAGGTGGGTGCAGAGCAGGCCCTGAGGACACAGACCCCGACTTCCCTCATCTCACTGTCCAGCTAAAGGTGCCAATGCAGGCAAGATTCTCAGAACCTCAGGGCTGGCTGGGGGAGAAGAACACGGGCGAGGAAACTCCCTCATTTCCCAGTGAAGTAACTAGACCTCGATGTGAATGCGATTGGCTCAAGATCCTGGCGCATGCTGGTGGCAAGGAAGGGCTTGGGAGCCAGGCCTGCTCCCCTAGGCACTGCACTTGCAAAAAAAAGGCAGATGGGAGATGGCTCTAGGTGAGAACCTTGAGCTAAAGCAAAGCACAGTGCCAAGAGATAAACTCATGTGGTTACAATAGGTTTTTCTTGCAATAAAATGAAAACCATTTTCATCAGGCCTTCCTTTAAAACATTTTTTTTTCACTTTTTATTTTGAAATAATTGTAGATTTACAGGAAGTGGCAAAACAACATGCAAGAAGATCCCATGTGTCCTTCACCCAGTCTCTCCAAATGGTCCCTCACTGCATCAGGAAACTGGCCCATGGGGATAGTTTACAGGGCGCATTGTGATTTCACTCATTTTACATACCTATGAGAGAGAGAGAGAAGCTCTATGCAACTTTATTGCCCATGCAGATTTGTGTGACCACTGCCATAATCAAGAGCTGGGAAAGTTCCCTCAACACAAGGTTTCGTGGTGCCCCCCCCAAGCCACACCCTCACAGGTTTTACAAGTGTATGTGCACAACCACAGTGTGGTTGAGCCCTGGACACCATGGAGGTGGGTGAGACAGGAAGTCTTCAAGCACCTTTTAAACATTTAGAACGTTCAGTGTGTTTCCTGTAGGGATGAGAGGGCTGGAGCGCTGAGAGATCCAGCGACTGATCAAAACCTCATAGCTATGAAACAAGGACAGAGTCCAGTTCTCCTAACTCACAGAACTGCAGACAGAATCTGCCCTTTAGAAGAGACTGACCCTAAGTCCCAGACAGCACCAGCTAAACCTGCTGCTCTGCTTCTCGGGGCTGTAGGCAAAACCCACCAACTCTTCTGACCCAGGACTTCTGGACAAAGGCCCCACCAGTGAGCACAGTGCACGCACCATTCACGCCGTATCTCATCACGGTTGTGAGCTGCTTTTTGGTCCTGCCATCTGCCCCCAGCTGAAGCATCCCCAGGACTGATGCGATCCCGTGAGGGGAGACAACGATGTTGTCATAAGGCCGAGACTTGATGATCTGATTGAAAACCTGGATCCCCATGTCGGAGCCTAGTTCCTCGAGAGACAGAGGACTGAACTGGAAGCAGATGGACGGCAAAGTCACGGCAGTCAAGAGGAGGAAGGCAAAATGCCAATTCATGGTTCCTTCTGGCAAGGATGACCTGAAAGATTCAAGTAAAAAAAAATCTAAGTTATACTTAAATGGACACTTTTTGAGGGACTATTTCGTACTCACCTAGGTATGATTTACTGTATTCAGCATAATTGAAAGCCATGTGAATACGTTTAAGACAGAACAGCGTAGATTGAATCAGTCTCAATACATACCTTAAGAAGGTGGGGAGGAAGAAGCAGCAAACTTCGTCTGCTGGCTCCTTACTCATGCCAAGCCCTATTCTAATCATTCTTTAATTCTCATAGCCACCCTCTATTCAATTAAAACAGTATTTACTGAGGGCCTACTGTGTGCCAGGCCCTTTTCTAAATGCAGGGCATACAGTGTAACTAAAACAGATAAGACTCCTGCCCTCCTGGAGATTACAATCTAGAAGAGGGACAGAAAACCATTCCTTCCTAGCTCCCTATGGTGTGTTATGACTGATTTAATCCCCACCGTTCTGTCTTAAAGCAAGCGCTAAAGCAATTTCAGAGAGGGATAAGGGCCACGCCAATAAAACAAAAAGATATGAGCAGGTAAGGGCTGGGAGCCCTATGAGAGAAGGCAGTCAGGGGAGCCACCTTTGCAGCGGGAACACAGGAGGGTGATAAGGCCTGAAAGGTGAGAAAGAGCCAGTCACTAACAGATGGGGGGAGGACATGTGGGCAGAAGGACAGCAGGGCCAGGGCCCTGAGGGGAGTAATAAACTCGATGTGTTAGAAGCCAATGTGGATGTGAAGGACAGCCCAGCTGTGGAAGGGCCTACAGAGCCTGGTGAGGCACTGGGGTTTCATTCTAAGGGTCATGAGAAAGCCCCGGAGGGATTCAAACAAGGGAGTGAATCCTTCGGATTGCTATGATTATCCTAGAGACACATAGACATGATTCTTCCACCACAAGCACACTACTTTTTAAATTAAATAATTATTAATTAAAATAAACTTAAGCAACAGTTTTAAAGTTACAAGAGGGCAGAACAATTGGTAAATTCATAAACTGTGAGGATGGCGTTGCTTACTCTGATGTTCTTAGTGACAGTGATTCATCTTAAATAAGCTTCCCTCCCTGATTACCACTAGCGGAGCTTTCCTTGGCTATGACAAGTAAGAGGTAAGAAATGTACATGTATTTATGGAAAGGCAAATACTTTCATTAAATAAGAACTTAACAGTGGCAAGCACAACAAAAGCAGAATTGGTGATGTTGCTAATTTGGTTCCTCCCTTATGGGCGAGGTGAGCTCCTGCTAAGTGCAAGTCTCCCATGGAGTTAATGTGTCCCCCTTGTCACCTGTGGGGGCTGGGAGTGTTTGCAGAGAATAAAACAGAGGGGAGCCTTTTAAGAGACAGGTGACCTGGAGTGAGGAGGGAATAGAGTCTATGTGTGCTCTGGGGAAAAGAACAGGCACAAGGACGGTGGTAGGCAAAACTGGCGTGTGTTTGATGTCTCCTTGCCTTCCTTTCTATACACTGTCTGAACTTCCCACCCAAGGCATAGGAGGTGTTCAAGAAACACTTGTGGGATTAAACCTGATGTCTTCTGAGTATTTTCTATTTTTATTATTTTTCGCTGCATCAAAATAGTGTTTATTGAGTGTGGCTAAGAAACCGCTTCTGTTTAATCCTGATGCTCACTGTCAGCTCAGAACACTCTCTAAAGGGAAGAGTCAGGATTGGGCTAGGCAAGGACTGTTGGCACAAATAGAATTCCCCACCCAGCTTCCCAACACTCAGAGGCCATAATGCGAACCACTGAGGCCATCATTCATGTTGATGTGGCAATTTTCTTATATATTGTGAAACAAGCACCTTTTAAAAAATTCAGAACGTTCAGTGTGTTTCCTGAGCTCAATTGTAAAACAATTGTGTAAACTCAGTCTGTCTAAATTCAAAACATGTAAGTGACCTACATACGCTACTGCTTGGGTTTGACTATGGCCAGCGTGGCCTATTTTGACTTTGGCACCTAGGACTGGCACTAATACCATGACAATCCCCTGAGTTTCCTGGAGCCTGTTGGACATTGGAGAGCTTCCAAATCCTGAGTATGGAAGATTTACTCATCTAAAAATTAGGAATGGTGTTCTCCCTTCTTCCCTCTTGCTTTCCCTTTCTTTCAGGCAATATGTTTCCTCCTTAAAATTTAATATATCACAGAGTCATCATAAGTATAAACAATGTGTACAATCTTTGTTATAAATGGTCAAACCCAGTGACTCGTGCCAACTTCATTAACCTCAATCTTTGACTCTCTCATTGTAGTCTATTCTGGCATCTACATCCAGCATGCTATAATCTATACTCCTCAAGCCTCCCCAAAGAAATCCTCCTGGGTTAGAGAATATTTGAATAAATATTTGAATTTGTATTCACAAGGCATAAAATACATTAAATTCGTTCTGCCTCTTTGGTAGCTTAAAGTCGATTGACTCCAATACTATAGATATATATAGAACATTGTAAAACAAGGAAAAAGGGTCAGTGACCATGAGAAATCTAACAGCTCCAATGTCTTAGAGTCAGCAAGGACCGTCTCCCAAATAAATAAGCTACCTTATTTAGCAGAATTTTGCTTGGTTATGAATTTTTGCTAAAAGAACAGTTTCATTATGACATGGAGGAAAGCTGTCATGGGTGTTTTTCTTGGTTTCTTAGACTTGGGAAGTTTTTGAGAGCTGTCTATGTACAGTTTCATAGCAGTGCAATGGGACAGTGCTAGGGTTGTGCAGAACTTGGAATCAGAGCTATTTTTGATTGATGTTCTGGGCATAACTTCTCCTTGGCCTTGGTTCTCTAGTCCAAATGCTCACTCGTCTAAACTCACCTGGCTTATATACATGTCTAAGAATAAGCTTTCACTTCTCTCCTAAGTTCAGTAGCCAGATGACCGTGTGTTGATCCATAAATTACTTTAAGCTTGTATAATTCCTCACAATGAAACACACACATGTCCAAATACATAACCTTTTACATGAAGTAAGTGGGAGCTCTCAGGCTTTGAAATGCTTGGTCTCCAGGACAAGCAGATCCCATAATGGGAGGAACATAGAAACCTCCTGTTTGTTTTCATGTTTAAGAGAAATTACATTTTAAATATTCAAATCAGTAAGAAAGAACAAAAGCTGTTGGCCAAATGTATTGTGGAATATCGTTAATCTGAATACGTGTCTCCATTTCTTGAATATTGTTTTACAACAGTAAAAAGTCTCTAGTTTAGGCCACCATTAGAGGAAGACCCATCAACAAAGCCAATGCCACAGGCATATCCTTCCAAATACTGGGTTTCTGTTTCCCTATGTTCTTCTAATTTCTTATTCCAAATCTTCCCACTTTCCAGTTGTAGGAAATGTTTTTGAAATCACTGGATACTGCTTTAAATTTTAACCATGATTTAGTGTAGTAAATAATGGGTTGGTACTTTTACAAATGCCAGACTCAAAACCTATCTCTACATTTATAAATGTAACATTTGCTGGTGCCAGCCATTAAAGGAACACACTCTCTAAAGATCCAGTGGCATCCACCATCCCTTCTACACAGGTGATGCTCAAATCTACAGCTCAAACCCCCAAACTCTCTGCCGGGTTTCAGTACCATACTTTGTCGTGTGCTGCCTATTTTT
This sequence comes from Tarsius wallacei, assembly GCA_963574415.1. Classification (NCBI taxonomy): domain Eukaryota; kingdom Metazoa; phylum Chordata; class Mammalia; order Primates; family Tarsiidae; genus Tarsius; species Tarsius wallacei. Next base: position 81,121 of record CAUYQG010111598.1, on the reverse strand, counting down.
ATCTGATTGTTCAGAAATATCCTCCATGAGTGGGCTTTGAAGGGCCACTGATCTCCAAAATCCACCAACTTCCCTCTTAAGGGGCCATGTTTTCTGTTGATAGGCTTTTCTTTCCCAAGCCTGAGCCTTTGTTTCTTCTGCTTACCCTTCACCTAGTAACAGTGGTATTTTTCCATGGTCTGTGTGAAGTTCTTCCTGATTGTCCCAGTTGGGGTTATTAGCCCATTTTTTTTGAATTCCTATAGCACTTCCTATTTGCACGTCTCATTTTAGTTGTTTTCCAAGTATGTTTTCTTTCCTCCCAGCTAGACTGGAAACTTATGGAAAGCAGAGACCTTAGTCTGCTAGAGCTCACAGGGTTCAATTTAGGGCCTACTGTTGGTAGAACTAAATCAGAGGTTGACCCATGGGGTTAACCCAGCAAATGTTGGTTTGCAATATAGAATGCTTCGATAAAATTTCTAAGCAAATAAAAGTAAAAAAATAAAAGGTCATGTACAAGTCTGGATGTAGAGTTATCCCCAGGAAAAATGAAAAATAATGAAGTTCTGGTACCACTGAGCCCTTACCCCACGGCAAACATTCCATACAGCCACCACCCTTGGGGGCCGGGCATGTGCTTTCCAGTATGCCGCACTCCTTCTGCTCCCTGCTGCCTCAAACCTGACCACTTGCTGCCATTCCCATCACCTCTCCAAGCTGCGTGAGCATTTGTGACCAGACCCCTGCCTGGAACCAGTGCTGACAGACTGAAGAATGGAGACTGGGATAGACAATCACAAAAGATGAAGCTTCTTTTCTTTTCTTTTTGCTTTTGTTTTTGAGCCAGGGTCTCACTCTGTCACCCCAGGCTGGAGTGCGGTTGCATGATCATGGTTCACTGCAGCCTCAAACTCTGGGGCTCAAGTGGTTCTCCCACCTCAGCCTCCCAAGTAGCTGGGACTACAAGTGTGCACCAACAGACCTGGCTCACTTTTTCATTTTTATAGAGAGATGAGGACTTGCTATGTTGCCCAGGCTGGTCTCAAACTCCTGGGCTCAAGCAATCCTCCCGCCTTGGCCTCCCAGAGTGCTAGAATTACAGGCGTGTAAATCCTAGCTAAAACTCCGTCGCTCCTGGCTAAAACTCATTTTTTGCCTAATAAATTCTTTTTTACAAAAGAAAGTTTTCAACAGGAGCAAATGACAAATAATATGATTATTAGCCTGCTCTGCTTAGCATAATAAATAAATCGTAGGTATAGTTTAGTGGGGGGAAAAACCAGTGGGAAGACTCTTCCGGTCAGTCTCTCATCCAAATAATGCATAGTTTTGGGAGGACCCAAAAGTATCTAAAGCAATATATTTTAGAAAATGTATATATTTTTAAAACTTTAAATCATGGAAGATTTCAAATATATGCAAAAATATAAGAGGCCCCAGTACTGAACATCCAGTTAAAATAATTATCAATTCATGGCTTAGTTTATTTCTCCTCAAATCAAAGATTATCATATCATGCAAAATATTTTCAACATATGTTCTAAATCTTAGGACTTGAAATATATCTCATAATTAACAACAAAATGAACAATTCTTTAACATGCTCAATATCTCATTTGTGTTCATCTCTTTCTGATTTTTTATGGTTTATCTGAATTAGAATCTAAATAAGCTCCATACATTGCAACAGGCTACATCTCTTGTCTTTCTTGTTTTTTTAAATCTTCCCTCTGGTTGTTTTATTTTTTACTTTTTCCTTGGAACTTTTTTGTTTAAGAACCATATTATTTGTCCTGAAGATTTTTTCCAGGCTAGATTTTGCTAACTGTGTTCATGTGATGCGGTTTAACAAGCTCCTCTGTCTTCTGTACTCCCTGTAAACTGATAGTTAGATTTAGAGCAGGGTCTGCAAGCTACGGCCCATGGGCCAAATCTGGCCACGCTTTCTGTTTTGTCTATGACTGCATTTGCGCTACTATAGCAAGCTGAGCAGACAGAGTTGCCTAGTTACAACAGAGACCATATGGCCTGCAAAGCCAAAAACATTTACTATCTGGCCCTTCACAAGAAAAGATTGCTGACCCCTGTTCTAAAGGCTGATCAGATTAAAGTCAATCTTCTCTTTTTGCAGGAATAGTTTGTAAGAAGTGTTGGGAGGGTGGTGGATTAGCAGCAACCCATAATTGTTGCCTAAGTGCACTGTTTTATGAGGAATTGCAAATGGTGGGTGCTATTATAATTCTGTCCTTCTTCATTTATTAGTTGGAATATTTACACAAAACATTTTTGATAACCATTTGGTTGCCTTGAGGTTCAGTTTGTGTAGCAAACAAAGGATAAATACTTGATTCATTCCCTGTATCAAACAGTTGTCAACATGATTCAAAATGAGTTGGCTGACCAGAGGGGTTTTATTTTTTGTATCACTAGGAACTCATGTTTTTCAATATATTTTAAGGGTCTTGATCCACTGCAAATATTATTCTTATTGACTGTCAAAACAAGTCTCTTCAGGTTGGTTCTTAAACCTTTTGATACAGACCTATATCTTGTTAGCTTCCTTGTTTTCTGGTTTGACAAGATGTTTCAGGCTCATTTTGTACATTTTCTGTCCCAGGTGGAATCAGCCACTTTTCTAGGGAGCTCTGGTTCCTTTTGGTGAGAAACAGTATTTAGAGACCACAACCTGAGTACCCTCATCTAATAAACTCTAAATTGCTGTGGAAAACTGGGCAACCATGATAAGGAAAATCCAAAGTTCATTTACACCACTCTCTGGACTATATCCAAATATTGAAATTCAAATTATGAAAGACAAACTGCTGACACAGTTTTACACAGACTGCTTACACATAATTTGAAAATCAAATTATGAAAGACAGACTGCTTACACATGAATCGGTTGGCCTCCCACAGCTACTGCCAGAACCGAGGAGACCCACTGGATGATGAAAAGATGAGGGAGTCAGCTGGGCATTAAAAGTTGGGCTAGGATAATCAAAGTGGATTGCCCCCATGTGAAATCAGTGAGTCTCTCAAACGAAGCCCATCCTAAAAATGGAATCCTAACAATGCCAATGCCTGGAATGAACAATGGATACACAGCACAATCAGGAGAGCCCCCGATTTATTGCAGTCCCTCCCCAACCCCTCAATGAAAGCTGTCATTTTTTTCAGACACTGGAAAAGTGTTGATATCCTTCTGTGTTTCTAAGATTCTGGTTCTTGGAACCAAAGACCCCTTATCAATCTGCCCCTAGAGCAACCACTTCTTCTGGAGGGGTTACATAGCAGGTAGAGAAAAACTACATATCAGATCGTGTCAGAGTCATGATGTCCCTCAATAGCTTTTCTTGACAGGGGTTCCCAAAGAAATAAATGTATAGGAAGGGTTTTAGACCATGACACTGAGATTTCTAAGTGGCCTTAAGTGGGAACATGCCGCCCAGCAGTCAGGACAAACGTTTCTCACCAATACTGTGCCAACAGGCAAAGTTCTAACTCTTCAAGGTGTTTGGCAAGAGGCACTCTAGAGACCCTTCAGGCATCGACTCTTGGAGATTAAGGCTGTATCTGCAAAGTGATAGTAACTGTTAATGCACAAGTAATTGGGGTTAAGCCTCAAAAATGGTCTCTGGTTCCTCAAATCTGTATAAACACTACTGAAATATGTTCACCAAGACCTATCTTCATTTTTCAAATATCTAACACGTTTTCTTAAGTTACCAAATCAGTTAAACAAGCTAACTAAAGTGCTTCTGATAATACTTGGGAAGTGTACTGAGTGTTATCAAAATGACTCAGCATCTTTAAAACTTAGAGAAGAGCAAACAGGAAATGCCAACTTATCAGAGACAGCAGCTTGGTGGTTTTTAAAATGTGTTCTTTCAGGTTACTGGAGAGATTTAGAGTCTTTTGAATTTTTCTTAAATTTTTATGACTTCAAAGCGTATCCTTTTTCGATGACACTGATTTATTTGGCCAAAAAAGAACCTAAAAATTTTTAGGAAAGAACTGTTCAGCCACCAAAAAGTATGGCAATAATGTCTGAAAGTTTCCTTCAATGAAAATATACACATTTTATTATTAAGTACCCTCTGACATCCAAGTGCCTTTTATCCACATATTTACTCATTCTAAAATCTCTTTGAAATGAGAGAATAAGACCAAGGAGAAGGCAGGGATGGGGGCTTTTAAAATTCAAGATTACGGGACATTTATTCTATTTTTCTCTAAACTTCAGGGAATCTCAATTCTACCATCCATTAACCAAGTGATCTAAGGCAAGTTGCAATCTTTATCGGTCTCAGCTTTCTCCTCTACCACATTAGGAATCAAATCTTATGGGTGGTCATAAGAATTAAATAAATGTAAACAGAAAGACAGATAGTAAATAGTACAGTGCCTGGTTCAGAGCAAGTGCTCAGTCAATGTTAGCTCCCTTCTCCTTATGTTCTTCAATGCTGAAACCCTGAAATAGTTTCTGATTTTTATTTCAACAACCATTTAAGAAGTCTCAAGTATCAAGCCAAGGAAAGTGGTTTCTACCCTGAAAAAATCCTGTGTGTACCTTTATACCTTCTATTTAAGACAGTGCTGGTGTGTTTTGATGACTCCATAAGAGAATGGAGGGGTTGGTGTCAGTGACGGAGAAGGTGGGTGAGTATGTCCTCAAACCTTTAATAGTTCTAAGGTATCTTTTTCAGTCTGTTGACCTAGGCTAATACATCCATTTTACTTATGTATCAAGTCCTGTAGACTCCTCTTTTTGACAAATCTTTAAGATCTAATGGTTCAAATGAGTGATTTTCTAATTCAACAGTCAAGAGATGACCCAAAACATTATAACGATATTGATCAATGGTTCTCAATTCTCAAAAAGCACCTTCTTTCAGACATAGAAAAATTTTGGATAGTTCATGACTAATTATATTTTTAGTACTGGTGAAAATACATGATAAACCATGAATTCCTAAACACTCTAATAAAATGCAAATTCTATCAATCTAGATGCATTTTTTAAAAATCTTATTTTGAGATATCACTTATTAATCTATATACTCAAAGCTGGGTCCTGAACATGATTTTTCTGCTCCCTTGGAATAACTCTGATATGCCTATGGGTTCCCAACTCATAGACGAGAAATGAATATTCTCTAGATTATTGCCAATAAAAAATGAGTAGCAAGTGTTAGAAGTATAAATAGATAAAAAAAAAATTCTGAAAGGCAATCTCTGATATGCATAAATAATCTTAAAAATGTATAAACCTATTGAAACAGTAATACCCCTTCTATCAATCAATCCTAATGTCATAATAAAAAAGATTTAGTTCCAAAAATGTTCACTGTTATTTCTAGTAGCAAAAGCCTTGCCATATTCTTTGCAATAAATAATTGCAACCTAAATCTCCAGCGTAGGGGACACTGTGGGTGACCTTTTACCAGCTTTGTGTATTTATCCTCTACTTTCTGTGTGGTTTGTTGCTAATGGTTTGCATCTGTTACCATGGACAATTACTGGTGGGAGTTGAAGACCACTTTCTTAGTGTGCTTTAAGTGGTTGAGAGTTTACATACACCATTCCCACCCCAGAGGCCAATCACCACCAACTACTGACATAACTGACTCTCCAGAGCTCCCTATTAGGTCTGGCTGTGGGACCGTACCTGACAGCATCTCTTGTTTGGCTTCTTCCCTAATTCCCACTCTCCCCATTCCCTCACTGTTTCACCTGGGAGCATGTCCTTAATGAATCACTTGCACTTTATCCTTGGCTCAGGGACTGATTCTGGGAGAACATGACCTACAACATCCAACAATAAGGAAAAGTTAATGACATCTGCTCAACACAATGTCAATGGGCTGTTAAGAAACTACCTTCAGCCCAGCGTGGTGGCTCATGCCTATAATCCCAGTACTTTGGGAGGCCGAAGTGAGAGGATTGTCTGAGCCCATGGTTTCTAGACCAGCCTGAGCAACTTGGCGAGACCTCATCTCTACAATAAATCAAAAATTAGCTGGGTATGGTATCGTAGTCCCAGCTACTTGGAAGGCTGAGGTGGAAGGATCGCCTGAGCTCAGCAGGTCGAGGCTGCGGTGGCCGTGAGCACTACACTCCAACCTCGGTGATAGAGTGAGATTGCCACTCAAAAAAAAAAAAAGAAACTACCTTCAAAGAAAACGTAAAGCACCGCTTTTCTGTTGATAAAAACATAAGCAGCAGGATCTTAGACTTCTGATCAGCTGAAATACATTCTGAAGGGGAGTCGAGAAGGCTGTGGAGCACAACAGTGGCTAAATCAGAGGCTCATAAAACTTTCATTAAAAATGGCCTTTATTTTTTTAAAACGTCATTTATTGAGAAAGGAGAAAGAGTTGGGAAGTAATAGAGTGGGGATCCCTTTATAGACACTAAGATGAATGTAACACCACATCACAACCCACAGACCATTTCGTGCTGGGTTTCTTCAGTAAGTGGTAGCCCTATTTTGGTGAACATGAATAGACCTATTATGTGGCTACATCTACATATTAGATATATAATGACAGGGAATGTGTTTTATTAATTGTTTTATTCCCTGTGTTGTTTAGCATAGTACTTAGTATATGGTAGTAACTTAATATTGATATGTATCTATGAAGTTAATTAATTAAAATTCACTGGAAATCAATCAACTGTTCCATTACTATTTTAGGTAGCAGCAGCAACAGTTATTGCTAACTTTAAAAAATTTCCAATTTCCTTAAAATTTGTAGAATGCACTCTTCAATACTCGAGAATAATAGCCATCATTTATTGAATGCCTACTGCTATGGTCTGAATATTTGTGTTCTTCCAAAATCCATTTGTTGAAATCCTTACCCCCCAGGTGATGGCATCAGAAGTTGGGTCCTTGAGAGGTGATTAGATCATAAGGGTGAATTCATGGGGTTAGTGCCCTTATAAATAAGATGAGTGTACTTATAAGAGACATCTCAGAAAGCTAGCTGGTTCCTCCTAACCTGTGTGAACACAATCAGAAGGTGCTATCTCTGAACCAAAAAGTGGGTCCTACTAAACACTGAACCTGCTGGTGCCTTGATCTTGGACTTCCCAGCCTCCAGATAAGCTACCTCATCTGTGGTATTTTGTTACAGCAGGCAAAACAGACTAAGACATCTACTATATGACAGACACTGTACCTGGAGCTTTATTTTCAACATCTAGTTTAATCCTCAATTTAAGAAGTAGGCATTAGTGTTTATATTTTACAGGTGATGAAAACTGAGGCCTAGAAAATTAAGTAATCTGTCCAGACTGTATAAATCACACATGGTGAAGAGATCTGATGTTTGAAAGCCAATGCTCTTGGCCACACTGTGCCTTGTGATGCAGTTTAAAAGGACAACTGAGAAAAAGGTGAAGAAACACTGCTTTCTTTCTACCTCTCTGTCCTCTGCTTAAATCATCAATAAATCATAATAAATGAGTGACCACAGCTTTACAAAGCACCAGAATTAAAGTAAACATCATGTTTGTTACTCTAGTGCCGTGGTTCTTTTTAAAAAATTATTTATTTATTTTTATATTTTATTTTAAAGACATGGGGTACAATTCAGGATTAGGCACACAAGTGGACACTGTACAGGTACAATTTGGGCCTCCCTTTGGTCCCCACTTTGCCTGGTTTGACACCAGCTACCCTTATTGATGATGTACCCCCCCCAGCTCAGCAGTATCCCGCTACTGTGCAGTGGTTAACAGGGGATGGTGGGTATCACTACTCTCCCTCCCCCACTCCTGGAGAGATTTGGCAATGTCTGGAGACACTTTTGGTATCACACTGGGGGAAGGTATTATTGGCATTTGGTGGGTAGAGGCCAGGGATGCTGCTAAACATTCTTCAGTACTCAAGACAGTCCCCACACCAAAGAATCGCCCAGTCCAAAATATCAGTAGTGTCAAGGATGAAAACTTCTAGAGCAAAAAAGGGCACACATCCCCACTCTGCCCCCAGGTGTCATACAATGATACCTCTGACTTTCTTTAATTTAGAACCAAGGTCTACATGTGAAGTCCTGGACTGTTTCTCATGAAAACAATGACTGCCTTGATACCAATTTACATAGAGGTTCTCCCTGGAATTTTCTTTTTTTTTTTTTTTTAAGTTGGAGTCTCATTGTCGCCCAAACTGGGGTGCAGTGACCGCTCCCGGCCACCGCAGCCTCGACCTGCTGGGCTCCGGCGATCCTTCAGCCTCAGCCTTCCAAGTAGCTGGAACTACAGGCGCGCACTACCACGCCCAGCTAATTTTTGATTTATTGTAGAGATGAGATCTCGCCAAGTTGCCCAGGTGGGTCTCGAACCCGTGGGCTCAGGCAATCCACTCACCTCAGCCTTCCAAAGGCGCGGGATTACAGGCTGAGCCACCGAGGTTTGTTTCTTTATGTGGGAGAGGAAGGAATCCACCCTACTTTTTGGAATCCTAGAAGGGAAGGGTCGTGGTGCCAGTAACTGCAGCTTTGGCCTGCCAGCCCACCTTATCAAATTTATCATCACAAGTTCGTCTACAACCTGTTGAGAAGTTCTGCAGCCAGAGGTAGGCATGCCCGCATTATCTGGAGCTTCCTGCAGGAAGCATTGGGGAAAGAAGGCATTAACACCAGGCTGGGCCGGGCACAGTGGCTCACGCCAGTAATCCCAGTACGTTGGCGGGGAGGCAAAGGCGAGAGGATTGCCTGAGCCTGTGGGTTCGAGATCAATCTAGGCAACATGGCGAGACCTGATCTCTGCAATAAATTAAAAAATTAGCTGGGCATCATGGCACAAACCTATAGTTCCAGCTTCTTGGAAGGACTGCCTGAGCCTAGCCGGTTAAGGCTGTGGTGGTCATAAGCAGCGTACCACTGCACTCCAGTCTGAGCAACAAAGTGAGAATCTGTCTCAAAAAAAAAAAACCAGGCTGAGTGACTGGGCGGTTGTTCCTCTGCAGGAGGAGAGGAGACCCAGCTTCTTTACGTTTGCATCTTCCGAAATCCTTCCCACAGAGCAGCAGCAGGGAACTGTGGCTGACATTACCAGTCATTACCTCCTGTAGGCCTGTCCTCCCCGCCCACTGCCTGGTCTCTCCTCACTGGCTGCCTTTTTCTCACTAAGCCAAAGCCAGTTCTATCATTCAGGTTCAGGAAACAGAACTACCAGGCACAGAGAGAAAGCTTAAAATGTGCACACATACCCTAAATTATTCTTATGACCACTGTGTCCTGATGAGCTGCCTGTCTGTCAGTGTCATGGTCACAGGGCTGGCCTTATCTTGCAAAGGCTGTAAGATGATGATAATGTGAAATGAGAGCTATTTCCAGAATCACCTGTGGACCTCCTAACGCAAGCCTTTTTTGCATTTGTAGCCTCTGTCTGGAACACTGTCCCCTGCCCCCATCTCTCTGCCTCTTTGTCCGGTCGTATCCAGCCCATCCTCCAATGTCCATCCAAGTGGCCCTTCCTCGGAGGCTTCCCTGGCCACGGCCTCTCACCCCTGCCCAGGTGTGCCTCAGCCTCCTTTGTTGTACACTCTACTTGCTGTGAGAACATTTCTAAAGTAAATATGCGAAAATGAATGTAAATACCAATTCAGTAATATGAGGATTTGATTAAAGTCTGTTTTCCCTCTAGACCATGCTTTCTCAACCTCATCACTAGTGACATTTTGTGCTGGATAATCTTTGTGGCAGGCAGCTATCCTGTGCATTGTAGGATGTTTAATAATGTCCCTACCCACCAGATGTTATGGCACCACCCTGCCTAGCCCCACATCCAGTTATGAAAACCAAAAATGACTTCAGACATTGCCAAATATTCCCTGAGGAAAAATCATCCAAGTTGAGAACCACGGCTCTAGACTGTATGAAGCTGGAGAGAGATGCCAGGTCCCTTTTAGTCTCTGTTCTCCCCCTAGAACCCCAACTCTGTGCCTGGAACACTGGTGCTCCATTAGTGTTTGTGGAAAAAATGAATGGATAAGCTATATTTAATATAGAGCACTTCTTTACATGGCAACCTTGGAAATGCCAGCCAGACTTCAGAGTAACAAAGTAGATTTCACTGGAATTGTGAGCCCTAGGAATCTCAAGTCCCATTCTACACAGTTAAGTATGGGGTTTCTTGCCCTTCTCCCCAGCTGACTGAAATAGGAATGTGGGAGCCATGAGTTCCTGCCTGATTAAAGCCCACATCCTCTGTGGACACTGCCAAAGGGGCCCTCACAGCTTAGAAGAAGCATGTCTGTTATCCACGGGGATCGCCTCTGGACTCTCCTGAGAAAAAGAGGGCATCCCAGTGCACAAAAGAGGACCTCCTTCAGGAGGCCTTTCTGCTTTCTGGGGTGACTGGCAGGGAAAATTGGAAACCTAATTCTGTGTTCATCTGCTGAATCTCCTTTCTTCTCTAGCTGGGCCCTACTCCCTTTCTGTGAGGGAGAGGAAAAAAGCAGGGGTTTGGATTCTGTTTTGCTTAAAAATATAGATATAATTGGTCCAGAAAGCTCCCAGGGAGTAAGTACACACCAGAACCCAACTGGACAAAATCTGGAAGAACTGTTCATACGTCAGTGTCCATCTTGTTTCACAGTCTTCTTTCTCAACCTTCAGTCAGTGCACATTACAAGAGGCAGAAATCAAAGCCTATTTTTTCTTAGACTTGACATTAAAAGCATGAGCATCATAAAAAGAAAGGAAAAACTGATAAATTAAAAAGCTGATAAATTAGGCTCATCAAAACTTAAAATTTTGCTATGCAAAATATCCTACAAAGATGGTGAGAATACTAGAAGAAAATATTTGCAAGCCACATATCTGACAAAGGACTAGTGTCTAGTATATATAAAGAACTCTAAAAACCCAATTGTAAAAAAAAAAAAAATCCCAGTTAGGAAATGGGCAAAAAGATATGAACAGGCATTCCACTAAAGAGGATGTACAGATGGCAAATTAGGCCATGAAAAGATGTTCAACATTATAAGTCATTAGGGAAATGCAGATTAAAACCATAATGAGATATTGTTACATGCCTATCAAAATATAGCTAAAATAAATGCTAGTGACAACACCAACTGCTGATGAGGAGAAGGAGAAACTCACTGCTAGTACAAATGTAATATGGCAAAGCCTCTCTAGGAAATAACCTAGCAGTTTCTCACAAAACTAAACATGTACTTAACTGTACAATCTAGCAATCCTGGACATGTATTCCAGAGAAATGAAAATTCCATGTTCACATAAAAACCTATATATGCCAATGTTCATAGCAACTCTATTTCTAGTGGCCCCAAACTGGAAACAACCCAGATGTTCTTCAATGGGTAAATGATTAAACAAACTGATACATCATACTATGTAATACTACTCAGCACTAAAAATAAATAAACTATTGATATACACAACACCTTGGATGGATCTCAAAGGACTTTTGCTGAATGAAAAAAATCCATCTCAAAAGCATACATTCTATATAATTCACTTATAAGACAATGTTGAAATGACAAAGTACAAGGTGGAAAACAGATTCATGGTTTCCAGGGTCCAGAGAGGAAGAGGGGAAGGGGCTGAGTGTGAGTGTAAAAGGAGCATGAGGGGTCCTTGTGATGTAACTGCTCTGTCTCTTGACTGTGGTGGTGGTCACACAAATCTACATGTGATAAAACTGCATAGAAGTAAATACACACCAATGAGTACATGTAAAACTGGTGAGATCCAAGTAAGGTGAATAGATTGTGTCCATGTGAATTTCCTGGTTGTAACATTGCACTACGGCTATGTAAGATCATACCTTTGAGGGAAATCAGGAAAAGGGCATAAGATCTCTGTATTATTTTTTACAACTGCACATGAATCTACAACTATCTCTAAATGAAAAGTAAAAAAAAAACAAAACTGTAAAATTTTAGTCAGCAAATTGCCAATGTACCTTAACACAGATCTCTTTATCACTTTAATTCTTTTCCTAACAGCACATTAAAACTGTAGATGTTCTTTTAAAAGGTACCAAAAATATTATGTTTTTGCAAAATTGTATATTTTCATAATAATTGGATTTATGACAGCATCAATTATTATTCTTTAATAAATAACCAAATAAAAGGATCTTGAACACTGTGCGTGGCCTCTGCAGTACAGCCTGCCTCTGCAGGCTCCTGAGACAAACCACCCACGATCAAATTCCAGTTCCACTACCAATTAACTGAATGACTTTTGACAAGTGCTTACCTTCACTGTGCCTCAGTTTCCCCGTCTATAAATTGGGTGTAATAGTAGTCCCTACCTAAAGAGTTGTAGTGATTAAAAAAGGAACTATATCTCAGGTTCTTAGGACAGTTTTTGGGGTTTCCAACCAAAGCTGGCCTCTATCATTACTCCTTTACCACCATCATCATAAAGGGCTAGGGTCCTTTCTTCAGTCTCTGAAGGTCCACATTATAGCCCAGTTTAACATTTTCTTCAACTGCAAAATATTTTAAAATTCTAATCTAAAAATCAAAAGGATTTTTTAAAGCTGCCTTTTAAAATTTGTTCATGGCCTTTTTTCACTTTCCTTTATTTCTTTGCTGTAGAAAGGACTCCTCAAGGGTCTAGTATCAGAGTTTCACATCTGTCCCTCAGGAACATCCTCAGGGAAGGTGACGTGAGGAGCCTTGCCCTCCCTGGAGCAGCAGCCCAGCTCCTGCAGCCTCCATCAAGATCCCCAGTGATGGGGTCAGGAAATGACTGGTGGTCACTGGTAACTGAGGAAACGGGCATCAGGCTCTTGCGATCTTCCTTGTGTCCTTTCCAAGGCTGCCAAGTTCATGAATAAGGAAGTGTTTTCCTACCAGCCTGAAATTGAGATAGAGTGGGAATACACTACTTAAATGTTTTAGTGTGGCGAAACCAGACCAGTCCTGCCTCAGCAGTCAAGAGCCTCAATGGTAGATCTGGATCTTAAGCCAACTCGCATCACTGTTTTGTTTACATGGATGAAACAGTGAATACCGAAAATGCCTGAGATTACCCAAACAGACCATTTAGACATAATTCTGAGCTCCATTGGAAAGTGTATTATAATGGAACTAGAAGAAGAGGGAACACAGGAGAAATACCTTAACTTTCTGCAAGCATACCCTAAAACAAAATTTTTCTAATAAATGGGGTAGAAAGATACATGGAAATACCCTTATCGGTTTTCAGGAAAATGCTAGGGTGGGAGGAAAAAGTACTCCCTGCCCCAACCCTACTGTTCTCCCAGGCTACTAAGTTGACACTACCACCATCCATCTGTTAATCTAAGCCAAAATCCAGGAATCATCCTTCATCCTTTCACTTATCCCGTTGAGCTACCAACAAGCTCCATCATTTGAATGGACCACCTCTCTCCATCTCCTCTGCCCCCAGCCCAAGCCACTAACACCTCTAGAGGTGAACACTGGGTTCCTAGACCCAACCTGCCGCCTGCATTAACTGCTCCAGTGATTCTGCTGATAGGGAAAGCTGATCATGACCTTCTGCACCAAGACCTGAGTTAAACACTCTGATGACTTGCCCATACCCTTTCAAGGAAATGCACACCCCATCCCACAGCCTCTGAGTCAGCCTGCCTGGTCTTGACTTATTCCTTCTCCAGAGATCATAGTAGTGTCCCCTTATCTGCAATGGATACATTCCAAGACCCCTCCCCCAACCTCCATGGATGCCTGAAACCACGGCCAGTATCAAATCCTAGAGACACTATGTTTTTTCCTACACAAATATACCTATGATAAAGTTTAAAGTATAAATTAGGCACTGTAAGAGAAGAACAACAACTAATAATAAAATAGGATAATTATAACAACGTTCTGTAAAAAAAAGTTATATGAATGTGGTTTCTCTCTCTCTCAAAGTATCTTACTGTACCCACCTATTTTTAAGCTGTATAGCTAAAGCCGAGGATAAGAGGGGACTGTTGTGCCCAGCTTTTCCCAGCCTCAGGCCTCCATGCCTATGTTCCCTCTGACTGGAGCTTGTATCATCCTCCCTTCTCTTGTGTCTGTGAGCATAGCAGGAATCTTGTCTGTCCCATTCTCCACAGTACCCCAGCATCCAACACGGCACATGGATACCGAGGCATTCAATACATAATCAAGGCATTGATGAAGAAGCCAGATCTTCAACAATCAACTTAATTCATATCACATACTAAGGTCCATTATAAAAGCCAACATCTCACAAGCAGGTATGGTCTAAAGTATTTGGGGAAGTATTTTTTTTTTTTTAAAGAAAAAACAAGAATGTATACTTGTATTCTAGAGCATGGTTTCACAACCTTGGCACTCTTGACATGTGGAGCTGGATAATTCTTCATTGGAGGGGGCTGTCCTGTGTATTACAGGATGTTTAGCGGTATCGCTGGTCTTTACTCATGAGATGCTAGTAGCACCCTTCCCAGATGTGCCAACTAAATGTCTGGAGATACTGATGAATGTCCTTGCAGGATAGAGGAAGGATCACCCCTGGCTGGAAGCCACTATTACAAAGAAAAGTTAGAAATTGGTGGTTAGAATTATAATTCTACCCTCAAAATGCCTAGTTAGTCTACACTTTGTCTGAATCACATGAGAAATAATGCATTTTAATACAGTATTACCTAAACTCCATTTACAACATCATGTCTGTGGGACATGCATTCCAAATCCCTAGTTACATGTATGAACAACCATGGAAGGGTTGATTGTTCCATCTTGAGAGCCTCGACTTAGCTTTCCGTATCAGTATTCTAGGTGATGCTTGATGTGAAATGGCACAAAGGAAAGTGGGGAAGGGGTAGGGGGCTCAGAAAAGAGTTGGGGGAAGGATAGGACTCCTCTTATCTGATATGGTCTTTCATCTGTGTTTGGCTCATAAAAACAGAAGAGAAACAAGAAAACATTTCAGTGTTTGGGCTCCTTCTAGAATGTACCACTGCACAGTTAAGCATTTTCTTTCTTTCCGTGGCAGGGCAAAACCCAAAATGAAAAGTGAAGGACTGAATCTCGGTTCTGAGCAAATTCCCTCTCTACTTTAACTAATATAATGATACTGAGCTTGGAGTACCTTTTCAGGAATGCAAAATGACTTCCTAGTTTTCCCTGCCACACTGCAACAATATTTTCAATTATTGGTTAAACTGCAAATGCCCCAAGAGTCATTTAAATAAATCTCACATGGATGAAATAGGCAATTGTGTTCTCTGCGTAATTCCCAGCTGTAAAAATAGAGCCACACTGAACATATTTTTTTTTCTGCAGCTAATTGAAAATACTGCACATATAATACATGATTTAAAGCACCCAGGAGGAATTTCAATTTGCATTCCCTATTTTAAATGTACAATCAAATGCTGTCTTAAAGTGCTCTACACATTTAATTCAATATTGCTTGCCTTAAGCCCCATCACTCCTAAATTTTAACACTGTGAATTGATGATCGAAGGTTTTTAATGATCCAAATGACTTAAAAACAATAGCTTTAATAGGGCTGCTTTTCCTGAGAAAACAAACACTTCTAGACATGACTGGCTCAAACCCCTGTAGCCCAGAGAAAGTTTCCAAAATAACAGCAAGTTTTCTGCCAGGAGGACAAGACCATGCGTAAGAACATCCTTCCTTCAGGAGTCAAAACTGTGGTCTCTTAAATGCTTATAGCTACTGGAGTCAGAAAGGCTACCTTGACATTCTTGGTGGTTGATCAAGGTGCCTGATCAAAGGGTGGTTGAAGGCAGCATCTGTGGGATTGAAGAAAGGTGCAACGCTAAAAGAAGAGGGCCCAGAATCTTGGGCTCTTGAGAAAAGGGGTGTTACTGGACTTATGATCATCTTCCATTTCTAATAAGCTTTAGAGGTAGCACAAACAGCTCATGTGCTCTCCTAGTTAATGAAACAGTTATTGAGGGCCTATACCAAGAGGAAAGCACAATGGCAGACATTACACAGATGAAGAAAAAGCAGAGCCTAACCTTAAGAGCCTAGAGACTAACAGAAGACAGAAGACTTTAAAGGATCAGGAAACAAGGTAGAAGATGATATGCTGTATTAAGAGTTTCCAGCAATGAGGAAGGTGGCTATTTTTCTTTACATACAATAACACTGATTATTAGTGTCCTACCACAAAGAAAATTAGTAAGAGGAGGAGAAAGCCCAAAGAGCAGCCATACCTTCCCCTAACAGGCAAGATGAGTGAGTGACCCACAGTGGTGGCAACCGAAAAACGAAAGCCAAACCACCCAAGAATTAAAGCATCAGAATTTAAAGTCATGTAACATTATAGATACCAGACTTATATTTATTGAACAAATGAAAGCACTAGTCACAACTAAGTGTTATTCCATAGATGTGTAAATCTTTAATCCTTTCGTTCCAAATGAAGAAACAATTAGAAATAATGAAAAGAATGAAAAATTATCTATTTCCGTAATCTGTCACCAGGGGCTACTCTCATACATTACAGTTAGTCCACAAGACATTCCCAACATCTGTGAATGAAGGAATCTATTGTATCAGGAACTTTGTTGAAGAACTAAACCTCTTGTGCTGATAGACTAGAAAATTCCTTACAGGCCATATAGAAATAACCCAGGTTTTAGTTCTGGAATGTGGGCCATCAACCTGATTTCACATGGTATTAGCAATCAACCTTCCCATGACAAGTGGATATCCCATGGAGATTTTGTTAAGGTGGGGAATGTCCTTATTGGCCAAGAGACCTTGTTATTATTCATCCATCTCTTGTGAGTCTGGTCACTGTTACTCTCTCTGACCTGCACCAAGCCTGGGTGTCTTGACAAACTCTGAATTTGCCTTCTATGTTTCATGCTGTGGGTCCCCCAGTGAGATACCATCTAAGCAGTCAGGTCCTCTGATAGCATGGAAATAAAATGCAGTACCATTTGGTGACTCATATTATGTTTTTTCTTCTCCCTTTAACAACAGGTGATATTTACTTACTATTTTTTCACAAGGACAAATAGAGGGAAGTCAGGAGAGTGCTGAACTTGAATTACTGAATCTGAGGAGGCAGAAGGGAAAGGAAGAGCTTGGTGTATCTAAATCAGCTTTCTGACACACATATGTCCCCAAGTAGGTTCATTTAAGCAGTTTGGAAATTAAAGAAAATGTTCAGGAAAACAGACGGACAGACAACACCTCTCCTATCCTCTCTCCAAATATATCAAAGACATTGCACTAAAAAAAATGGCTCCTCAGTCAGGTGTGGTGACTCACACCTGTAATCCCAGCATTTTTCGAGGCCAAGATGGGAGGATTACTTGAGCCCAGGAGTTCAAAACCAGCCTAGGCAACACTCATCTCTACAAAAAAAATTAGAAAATTAGCCAGGTGTTGCACTGCATGTCTGTAGTCCCAGCTACTTGGGAGGCTGAGGTGGAAGGATCACCTGAGCCTAGGAAGACTGTGGTGAAATGTGACCATGCACTGCACTGCAGCCTGGATGACAGAGTGAGACCTCTCAACTCAAAGAAAAAAAAAAAAGAATTCCAGCAGCAAATGTGGAGCCAAAATTTCCTATTTTTTACTAGATGACATGGGGCTACTTTGAGATAAGTTCTGACAGTCATGGAGGTGATGCCTGAGTAGACATTTTCCCTTCTTTTTCAGTTTTCCATGCTGGTTCTTGTAATAAGTCTTCTTTTTACTCAGGCTTGGTGCAAAAAACCCACACAGGTTTGGCCCATCCCAATCCTTCAGTGCAACTTTTTGGCATTGCAACAAGTAAGACAGTCATCCAAAAAGAGTTTGGACTGGGGACAAGAGATAGATGGTCCTGATTCCCACATTCTAACTTCTGGGGAAAATTATATGAGCCATCTTCCAAATTATATTAAGCAAGTAAATAAAATATGTGTATCTATAGGCACAGAATCTGGAAATGCTTCCAAAGAAAAGGGATTGAGGGATGGGAAAGATGTGAGAAGATAGTTAATAACTTCCACAACTGCTAGGGGAGGGAGGGGGGTACCTCCTCAACAAGAGTACCTGCATAATCAATGTTCATATACCTAACCCTGAATTGTACCCCACATCTTTATAATAAAAAAATACATTTTAAGTCTTGAATCTAAAAAAAGAAAAGAAAAGGTTCTTGTGCTTTTATCTCCGATTCTTTGCTTTTTTTGCTCTTTTCTTTCAGTACAAAGAGTCTGTAAGCAAATACAATCTCAAAGAAATAGTTTTAAAAAAATGACCAGTCTATATTTACATTTTTTTTTCTAGCAAGCAACCATCACATCATAGAAGTTCTTCAAAGCTTAGAAACCATCCGAAGCAATAGGAAGCATGGACTTGACTTTAGTCACCCACCTACTGAGCATCTTCCTTTAGCCTGACTCCCCTTCCTTTATCTCAATTGACACTAATACCTTCTGAAAGGACTTAGATGTGGGGAGATGTCTAGCTATTTCCCACAAGAGACCTGTGACCACTTTAACACAATTGTGAAACAGGCCTGTTGTCTAGTCCTAGGCCTACCTGCATTAGGCAAGTCACATACCAGCTCTGTGACTCCATTTCCTTATCTGTAGCTCTTAAACACCACAGGACTTTCCTTCTCGGACCTGCTTGCTCCCTCTCCTTCACCAACATCCAAAGCTAAGACGAACAAGGACTTCTGGAATTCAAAGTCAGTGACAATGCAAGTTCTCCTTGACACTTCTATATAATCTCTGGGATAAGATACTGCACTGAGGAATCTCTAGGGAAGAAAGGAGTCATCAAGTTGCATTTTATAGGAAAGAACGTCACCCCAATTTCTCATGGCCAATTGCAGAGATGATGTTCCCCAATGACAGAGCTGGTGTGTAACTGCACAGGAGATGGGGAAGAAACATTCCTAAAGCCCCTACTGTGTGCACAGCCCTGTGAACACGTCATCTCACTGAATCTCACACTCAGAGATGCAGAGAGATTGGGGAACCTGCCCATGTCACAAAGGAGGTGAGGGAACACACAGGTATGCCCACCCTCGTGAGACTGGCACTGCCAGAGCCTTCTCCCAGAGAGAGGGTCACCTGCCTCCCTCCTGCCCAATCCCTCCAGGTCCCTTTTCATGCCCTCATCAAAGCACAGGATTGGTGTTGATCCCATTCCCCTTCCCCCCAGTTTTGCCTCTTTTTACTCCCAGACACAGAATTGTGTTTCCGGCATATCAGATAACCCTCTCCCACACTGTAGGAGTTAGGCACCCCTTCTTCCAGCATACATTCTTTATGTCTTTGCCTAACTTCTAATTCCCATACGTGCTTGAATATAAGGCACCCCCAGATAAGACAACCCTTCTCTCTTTCCAATGAGAAGATCCCCACGCTCACCCCACACGTTTTGGTCAATCTGCCTAAATAAACTTGATGACTAACATGCGAAATCACATACATTATGAGTTAGAAATAGTACTTTTCTTTCCACTCCCACCTTCCATGAAGCAATTTAACTGAGTCTGCCCAGGCATCTTCCATATGCCTGTGCTCACTTTTTCAGTTGTCTAACTGTTTTCCGAAGCATAGCATCTCCCTACCTTCCAAGTTGCCTGTGATACAGCCCTTTGCAAATAGATGTGTTGCACTGCCACTGAAAAATCTGCCCTAAGCCATCAGAAGCCCTTCATAGTGCATCAAAACTATTGCTCTCAGAGAGAAAAAGATACTTATGATGCCCACAGTGCATTATTGACTATGCTTTAAAAAAATTTTTTTAAGTCCGGGTCTTACTCTGTCAACCAGGCTAGAGTGCAGTGGCATGATCACGGCTTACTGCAGCCTCGACCTCCTGAGCTCAGGTGATCCTGCTGCCTCAGCCTCCAGAATAGCTGACTACAGGCACACAACACCATGCCTGGCTAAATTGTTTTTTTTTTTTTTCTGTAGAGATGAGATCTTGCTATGTTGCCTAGGCCGGTCTCAAACTCCTGGGCTCAAGCAATCCTCTCACCTTGTCCTCCCAAAGTGCTAGGGTTATGGGTGTGAGCCACCATGCCCAGTCAACTATGCTACTTTTTAACATGAAGGTGAAGTGACCTTTAATAGTCTTAATAAAATTTCACCTGACAGAGAGTAGCTAGCTCCTCAGCAAACCCATTTCTGCTTCTTTCCAACCACAGATGTGGACTACATTTTCTTAACCTTTGACGTAGGCTGGATGCACATAAGTCTGAGTTGCAATCAATGAAATAGGAGTAGAAACGACATATGCCATTCCCAGGCCTGGTCCGTCATGGACTCCCACAGGCAAGTTTCCATGATCTTTCTGCTTGACCAGCTTGATGCTGACATGCACCATGACCTTGACAAGTTCCTGTTACATAGAGACAGAAGGAGGCTGGGTCACTGCATCACCAGGTTTCACACAGATATGCCCACTTTGGGCTTTGGGCAAGTGGAAAATAGCCGTCCATGTGTTTGAGCCATGGTACATGTTTGAGTCTATCTGTTACAGCAATTAGCATTACCTTAACATACAACATTCGATATTTGACAATTGTGATGTCATGACCTCAAAAATAAGTACTAAATCAACATACAATTTCTTTGCCTCTCTTTAGAAAATTTAACCCCCTTTCATCATGCAATCTCTATAGGTATTAGCAGTACATATTGATGAAGAGAACTGCAGACTAATGCGCCTTCCCCATCTGCTCTCAACCAGTCACTCATGACTCTCATCCATCCCACCCTTTCTGTGAACCCTCACTAATGAACTTATCCAAACCTTTGCAACATGAAAGATTTTGTAAGGATCCAAATAGCAACTTCCTTCTTCTATAAGGAACAATCTTGAGGAAATTATTTGTTTCCTATTAGGCACACTGTTTTTAAACGGAGACAGACACACTCTTTTTCACAGAGAAAATTCGACATTTCAGTGCTTTTTAATGACTTATTAAAAAGCATTGCTCAGGTACCAACTCATCTGCCTGGCCCAGAAGGCACCAAGCCTTAATGCAGTTTTGCATACTCCTTGCAGTCATGAGTGTCTAATGAAAGTAAAAGTTACATGTGAGTAATACTTCACACTTTTCCAAAGTTGCCCATGAAAACTTTCATCTTCTTTTTTCAAGGAAATTCATCTCTTCTCTCTGAAGGAGTTATCTGCTTTATTCAGCCATAAAGAGCATGTGAGAGACTAAACAGCCAACTCTTAGCTGATACAAATCAATAAATACCAATTCTATAAAGTTTAGGGCAAAATGCATCTTGTGGAGAGAAAAATATAAGAAAAAATGAGGACTGTATTGCCCATGAGGGCTATCTAGACATTCACATTTATCAGCTATGCGCCAGAACGTTACTTTGTGCATAGAGACTTACTTCTGGCACATGCTATCATGAGTATGATTGGCACTTAAGTCACTTCTCTGTGAAGGGCTTGACATTCGCACTACTGAGCCTCCCGGCAACTGCCTGAATACTGGGCATTATCACCCTGCTCTCACAAAGGGAGACACTACACCTGGAGATGTCCTGCCACTTGCCCGGGTTCCTCATCTACAGGACCATCTGGGACCACCATCCTCTCATGCACTGATGCAATGCACAGAAAGCACCTTCTTGGCCTACATGGGTGTCAGTGACTGCTCCAGTCCTCAGAGTCAGACTGTTCTCCTGGAGTCTTTTCATAACCAAGAGGGAGGGAGAGGACTTCTATGCAGCCTTCCCAATTATTCAGTCCACCTGACCACTGCCAGCTTGACCTCCCAAATTTCTCATTGGTATCATTCATATTTGTAGCTGATTATTGACCCAAGGTGGGTCAATAGAAACAAGATGGCAGTAGTAGAGCTGGTCAGATCCAGTGGAAGAACATTTTATCAACCTGGTGCATGATGATAATAAGAAGTAAATCAACTCTGAGGTAACTTCATTTTTGCTTTTGAATCCTCTGCAGACAATGCACCCCCTGATGGCCTCCCCATCCATTACAGTATGCCACTGTTCTAGACCATAGAATTGTTAAAATATCACAGATGTGCCCTTTCTATCTAAATAGATAAGTCCCTCAAAGACTGGCCTGTTTTGTAGACACTTTTGTGTCCTTCTAAGCACCTGTTACAGAGTAAGTGCTCAAAAGCTAGCTCTTCAGCTGCATGTCACCCCAATAAAACAGGGCCGCCACCCTCAACTCCCTTGAAGCCCTGTATAGGGCAGACACACCAAGAGCAAGTCTTATGGAATCTCTTTTACGGTCTGGAAAGAATCTTCCTCAAGAACATAGGAGTGGACAAAGAGAAAACATGACTGAGAAAAAAAAAGGAGACATGAATCAGCCATGTTGCTTTAGGGAACAGGTGGTAAGAGCCACCAAGTTAGTGGGGACCTCTGGGGGCTAATCAAGAGTGGGTGATAGGTGATGGCAGTTCTGTTGCCACACTGTGCCCAGACTTGGCATCCAGGGAGGTAACAGGTGACTGGAGTCAGAGACGTGAATTCTCAACCTGCCACAGCCCTGATGGTGCCAAGTAACTTGAGTCACTGTACTTCCTATTTCCCTGCCTGTGCATCAGGGACAGTGAGATAAAAGAAAAACATGCTCATCATCTCTATTCACTAGCTATGGAAATGATGTACAGAGAGGAAGTATTTTGCCTAAGGTCAACAACTAAGTGTGGAGCTGGGGCTTAAACCCAAGTTCACCTGACTCTCAACCTTATTCTTTGTCCAGCAACATTTTGACTTTTAATCAATGGAGGCCGACATTGTTGCTCAGTTACATGGCTTAGCCTCAGTCATTCACTGAATAAGATAGACTTGAAGGCTCCTAGCGGGGAAGGCAGGACACACAGAACTAGAACACAAGATAAAGAAGAGTACAAAAACATAATTTTGTCACTAAGTCTAAATGTGCTTATCCTACCCAAAGACATTTTAGATTAAGGAATGACTTATATGTATGGGAACAAGTATGTCTTCATACTTTCAGCTATGCTAAATTAATTCACATTAGTATGATTAGCACTTTGATATTCATGATTTACCACCTTGCTGCACAAGAACAGGTTTATTATGTCAATCTGACAATCCTCCAAATTGCTATTTTAACTAACACGTATTTAAGAAATTAACACAGATTTGGCGTAAGATGAGTCTTTTAGTAAATACATTTCAAAGAGAAAAGTCACATCTTCGGGGGTAAAAAAAACAAAACTATCCTTATAATTAAGTCACCACACAGAATCTCCCTGGCATCTCCCATTTCACAGTTAGAGCAGCAATTCAAGTGTGGGCATATACTCAGAATACTGTATAAAGTCCCAAATGGACATTTACTAGTAAAATCCTAAAAAAATCATATCAGTGGTAGTAGAAAACACATTTCCTATCTGGAAATGTTTGCTGAGGTGAAATTCAGCACTCTTAGAACTCTTTGCTACACAAAGGGAATTAAATCATAATTCAATGACTATGTGCTTTAAATACATTGACTACATGTTTAAAATGGTTATTTCTGGGTATCTGGACATTATCACAGTCGAATGACTTTTTCAAAGTCTGATAAACCAAGACAAAAAGAGAAGTATTTGGATATTGCCCTTGCAAAGAAAAAATAAATTATTTTTTCTACGGCATAAGGATTTATTTATTCTTCACTAGTAACCTAAGGGGAAAAAGCACCCAGTCTGACAAGGCTATACTATCAACGTGTCCCTAGAAAGACCTCTTGGTAACATGGCTGTCTATATTTCCTCACAGATGCAAGGGTGGAGTCAGCAGGAGGTTATTTCATGCATCCTTTGCTCCCTAGCAGTACCTGAAGAGCCTGAAGCCTGCAGGAAGGACAGGTGACCACTGGGGACTACTGCCCACTGACAGTGTTACAGGAAAGAGGTCTGGAAGCAAAGCATGCAAACACACAGAGCAGGTCACTCATTCATCAGGTCAGAGACACAATGAAAACATTAGTCTCAAAGAAGTTAGGTCCTCACCTTCACTGGTGTGACAAATATAACCCAGCCAGAGCCACTTCGTGTCCTGAAAGTCAGCTCTATGGACATTTTTGGTTCCTCTCACAACTGTGGCTTGGTACCTGCAGTATACTCCCCACTTCATCCTCACAACATATAAGGGATAATTTACCTTTATGCCCAACTCACAGATAAAGAAACTGAGGCTTGGAGAAGTTCAGAAATTTGACTATGGCTCGTGATCTCTAACTTGTAACTTACAAGCTCTGACTGCTGACCTCCAAATCCTCCAATCTCTTAATTACTATACTATAGAGGAGGAAAAGGAGGAGGAACTTGAAGAGGAGGAGGAGGAAATCTCTATTTAGAAGTGATACATTTTGAAATAAAGGTAATTATAAACTTTAGGAAAAGTCAACTACCAAACAGATTTCAATTAGGTATCTTAAAAAGCCTGGCATACTTGCTCTTAGGTTCTGCTGAGTTTTATCCAGCTCAGCCTAAATTATTCCCTTGGACTCTGTGTAAATGCTCTCTACCTTCCCAATCTAAAGGTCAGTACTAATTTTAGATTTCAGTCCCAGGAAAAAAAAAAAAAAAAGAGTCTAAGGAACAAACTGGGGGCCCAAAAGGCATAAAAACATTAGTGAAAACATAACACAAAAATACTGTCCTCTTTCAGTCTCGTGTGTTTTGGTTTGATATCCTTACTAAAGGATACCATGTAGCACAGTGAGAAGATAAGTCTTTTGAAAGGAGGTGTGCGGCTTCACAGTAATTTCTTTTTCAGAAGGTATAAATATTGACAGGATGTAAATCTTTCAAAATCCATATTGGCTCATAGTTCCCACATTTACAGACCTGGGTCCAGGCTCTGGCATCGATACACACAGGCTGTGTGACCCACACATACAAGGTGTATGACTATGGACACTTTGGTTCCTCTACACCCTTCTTTCCCAACTGTACTGGGAATGATACTACCAGCTATCCTAGAGGCAGGCATGAGACTCAAGGAGACCACACACAGCCTCTGTCAACCAAACTGAAAACTAATGGCAGTTGGGTAACACCAGGCACACCCCTCTCAATAATCTCTCCCCTCCTGACCACAGGGTTGAACATGTGACTCAGTCTCAGCCAATCATAGTATCCCATTTCCCTGACCACAGCCATTAGGATAGGGAAGGGCACATGACCCAAACTGAGCCAATCAGAATTCTTCACTAGGATTTTTTCCAACTGGAACTAACAGGGAAGTCCTTCTTTTGGCTTTGCTCATGAATTTGTAGGGAGGTAAGCCTGGAGTTACTTGCAGTCATGGTTTCTGAGGGAATAAAGACAAGAGAGGACAAGAGACAGTCTTTGCTTCCAGTCAACTTCAAGGCAAGAGCCACTTCTGCCATACCTGAGGGTGGGCAGTAGCTTTCCTGTGTTTCTGTCTGTGTTATTCTGATTTGGATTTGAATTTCTGCATTTGTGAGCAAAAGATATAGTTAAAAGATATAGTTAATAGATTATATAATCTGCACAGTGGCCAAATCTTCAACAAAAATAACTTTTACTACTGTTATTTATGTATCACTTTCCCGAAAGAAAAAAATCCATTTTTATTTCAACCTTATTCATTTTTAAGGTGGGTTTCATATTTGGCATTAAACTCTCTCATACATCCATATCCACTATCAAGATTTGGCCCATAGAAACTTAGAATAAAAACAAGCGGTATTTTTTTCTATAGGTATATTTGCTGGCACTACATGGGTAGGGGGGAAGACTGGTTGGGGAGAGAAGGCACTGATGCTATTTTTGGTATGCTCTCAAGAGAAATTCCCCAGGTTACCAGAGTTTTTACTGGGGGAAAGACAGGTTTACAAAAAAAAAAGTACATCTACCAAGATTTGCTGCAACTACATACAGGAAATGCATTCTGCTTCTTCATCAGATTTTTTATTTTATATTAGAATATCCTCCATATGATCCTTCTTCAAATAATTAACTGATAAAAACGGAAAGGCACAGTAGGTCCCATTCTCAAATGATCTTCTGAAGCAGCAGGAAAAGTCTGAGGTCAGATTATAGCAAAAGCCTGAGTATTCCTCATCTGATCTTGAACTAGGGTGTCCACTCCAGCCTTTGCATGAATCCAAAGACATGTGCATCAAAATGCATGAATGGAATTACAAATAGTCACAAGAATTGCTTAGGCTCAGTGGCCATCTCTGTGCACAGAAAGAATTCCAGAAGACATGCCGACTTCTGGGGACTGGGCTTACATCCAGACCTAGAAATCGAACAGCGGAATGAAGACAAGACTCACTGTGGAAATAAACTTGGCCTGCTGGGTAGGAGGTGGTGTTTCTCAAATGAGAAATAAAATAGTACTAATCTTTCAGTGTTCTTAGACAAGTTGGGAATTTGAAGATAATAAAAAACCTAAAGATGTAGCTCATTGCATTTGACTCCATTCTGCACCTCAGGGTATTTTTTTTTTTTTTTAACCAACATTGATTTTCAGATTAGGCATGCAATCTACTCTAAGGAAAGATGGGTTAGAAAGAGAAGATGGGCACATTTATGGGCAGAGAACAGGTGCACAAAGAAAATCCAAGTACAGGGGACCCATTTTATTTAACATCTCTATAAATGCCTCTAAGTGGGAATATAAACTATATCTTAATGTTGGCCCAAAATGCTCTTTATGATTACATTCAGCATTAGCTGAGTGATTTTATAGGCTTCAAAAGGAGAGAGACAAGAACTTAAGAACTTTATGGTACATAAGAACAGAATAATGCATTTAAGAAATCTAGATTTGCGGCAGGGCGCAGTGGCTCAGCCTGAGATCCTAGCACTTTGAGAGGCCTAGACAAAAGGATTGCTTGAGCCCAGGGGTTTCGAGATCACCCTGGGCAACTTGGTGAGACCCCGTCTCTACAATAAATCACAAAAACTAGTCAGGCGTGGTGGCATGCATCTGTAGTTCCAGCTACTTGGAAGGTTGAGGTGGAAGGATTACCAGCAGAACAAGGCTGTGGTGGCCATGAGCGTGCCACTGCACTCCTCCAGCCTGGGTGACAAGAGTAAAACTCCAACTTAAAAAAAAAAAAAAAGAAAGAAAGAAATCTAGATTTGCTGTTTATGAGAAAACTGAATCAGAAAGAAAAGTTAACCAAGAAGTTACAGGTTTCTTTTAAAATAAGACACTTTTGAGATAATTTCTTTTAACATACCATTGTACAGACAAGGAAACTGACTTCTAGATATTGAACAATACAGGCTGTTGGTGGCAAAGCCCAGATCCTCTCCCAGCTTGCTACTTCCACCAAATCTGGCAAAGATATCATAGCAAAAAAAAAAAAAAATGTCACATCTCACCATCACCAAGAAGGTTAATGGAAATTTAAAAAGCATTCTCCTACCTTGTACAAACTATGAAATGCAGAGTGCAGCCCAGCCAATGGACCTCAAGGAAGACAGACCAAGTCCATATAAAGATTCAGATGAGGTTAATTGAAGCGAACACAGGCACAGAGCACCTCTGTATCAGACTTCCGATTTTTCCTAAGTAACATTTTATCTCAAAAGACATGGTTGATCAAAAATTTAAAAAGTGTGAAGATATATATTAAATTTGGATGTACCAAAACCAGGGGTGGAGGTCTGTGGGGAGAGCTTCCTTTTAAGTCTGAAATACAAGTACTCTTCCATAAAGCATGCAGTAAATGAATCAAAAATGTAACTGTGGTTTAGTTCAGACAGCTGCTAAATACACACTGTGGCTGGTACAAATACAACTAAAACACAGGCATATCTTCATGGCGCTCAGCATCCGGTGGGTAGAGCATAGTGTTGTAACACAGACTGCCATCACAGGTACACAAGGCAGGTGGTACGTATGTGTGCACACTGCCTATGCACCACAGAGGGCTGAGGGCAGTGATTGCCAGGAACAACTTTCTGGGCCCAAATGTTGAAAAGGGGGAAATCAGTTAGACAATGAACACAGTAGGAGAAAGGGAATTCCAGGCAGAGGTACAGAAGGAACAAAGGCAAGGAGGCTCTGGGAACCACCATGGTATGTGGAATCTACAGGAAGTTCAGCTTGCAAGAAAATAAATTTTCAGGAAGGGAACAAGGGAACAGGAAGGGAACCTTCCACAGGGAGGTGCAAAGGGGTTGAAGAAACTTGGACGTTGTTGGGTCATTACAAATAGCTATCAGCCTGGTGAGCCCATGGAGCACTGTGGAAAGTTCCCTGGCTGGACACAGAGAAACTTGAGTTCTGGGCCAGGACAGTCCAAAGGCAGTCGAGTGACCTTGGGAACACATGGTATGACTCTGGGTACCAACTATGAAACAAGGCCCACCATGTTTCCACGGGTGAGGGCTCCTGGGGCAGCCTGTGCCTCTATTATATTTACAGAAACCTCACTGGTGGGGATGTGGAATTGACCCCGCCCATCTCCACCCAGGGGGCTTGTGAGGTAGTGGGAAAGTGGTCAGGTTTGTGGAAATGGTCTGAAGATAGCAAAGGCTGCAGTCAACACTAAAATTCCGTATTAGCCACCCCACAGAAGTTCAAAAGCATCTTGAGAAACTTGGGTACAATAACTAATAAAGACGATGGAGAGCACTACTTTCCATCTGATATACCCAACCTGTGATATGTCATAGCCACCCCTTCAGAGTTGGGGTTTAGCCAAAAATCAAGAGGGAGGCATTGAATTTTTATCAGGAGGGGCTGGAAAAAAGTCACACCAGCAATAAGCTGGAAGACAGAAGGAATACAAAACTGGGTGCAGGAAACTAGGCTGCTGAGAATCATCTCAGCCTAGGATCGCTAGCTCAGAAGTCCATGGAAACCAGAAAACTACTGTAAGCAAGGGCCACAGGTCTAGAAGGAATGAGGAAGCACCCAGCCTCTAGCACACATGGGTACTGGAAACTCAGCCTTGGCTGGATGTTGCCACATAGGAATGTAAGTATAAATCTCCAGATATATTACTTCAATTTTTGTTCAGGCCAACATTTCTGCCTTTGCCACTTCTAGACTCTAAAGCAAGACAGGGCCAGTGTGACTAGAGCAGAGGTTTATGGGATTTCATAGCATAAAGAAGCAACAAGACTTGGTGACTATCAGTATGTGGGCGGCGGGCGGAGTGGGGGAGAACCCCAGCATCACTGTGAGGCTTCTGCTGTAACCTCTTGGTGAATGGTGGAGCCATTGCCAAAAAAACACAGGGACAAATCTTGGCTAACCATGAAGCAGATATGGGGTGGCAGTGAAAATGAAAATCCATTTTGGACTTATGTTTTTGCTGTTGTTGCTTATTTGTTTTGTTTTTTGCCTAGAGGACAAGGATAAGTCCACTACCGTGGATAACAAGTTAGAACACTGGAGAACGCTCTTAGCTAGGATACCAATCTGGGACTCACTTCCTAGTGTTGATAGTTGAAGCTGTAGGAGCATGGTTCACCTGAAGACCCTACAAAGAGCAGAGTAGGGTGAGAACAAACCCCTGGATAACCCTAGAAGATAGAGGAGATACCAGGGAGGAAGAAAGAAAACTAGAAGATAGTAACCAGGGAAGAAAAAAAGGCATCACAAAGGAATGCAAGAGCCTACCAAATGCTGCAGAGAGGTCTAGTGAGTAGCCATAAGATTGCTTGTTCAGGGCAACCCCCTTGGGTCCCCTCCTGCTCTGGGAGCTTTTCTCTCAATAAATCCTAATTTTTTTTAAAAAAAAAGAAGATTCCTTGTTCAGGAAATCACCAGGTCTTCTCCTTTGGGGATAGTCTGGCCAGCTTGCAAAGATCTGAGCAGGAATGGGAGACCAGTTTAAGAAGCCTGGAGAGTCATGGTGGTCACCACAGGTGAGGTGGGGATGGAGGAACAGGAATGTTAAAGCATTTTAAAAATACTGCTAAAACAGTGTTCACAGGCAGAGACTGAAGATAAAAGTGAGAGAGAAGAGTAAGATTCCTGAGAAGAGGGAGGAGTTGGGATTCAGGTCACAGCTGGAGGCATTAGTCACTGCTAATGGAGGCCTCTCCGCTAAATTTCTCTAGGTTCCCAGTCCAACTTGATTTTGTGTCTATCATTCTACCCTATTCATTTTTTATCATGCATTTTATAATACATTTATGTTTGCCTTTTGTCTGTTTCCCCCTTCCTCAAGAATGAGTTCCAAGAGAGCAAGGATCTGCTCTACTTACCATCTACGAAAACCTAACAGTTCCCAGACACAGTCGATGCTTAAGAAGATGCACTGGATGACTGGATAAATATGGGAAAATATTCAGGAAGAAGATGGGGTAGGATGCAAATAGACCCTGGGAACATTTATTTCCTGATAGAGTGGGCCACAAAGTCACCTATCAAACCAGCAGAAGGGAAGAGATTGAGGATCTGGGAGTCCCAGTTTGCAACCTGGAAGGAAGGCACTTGTGGGTTGGAGACACTAAGATACTGGCGTTTCTGATTTCAGAAGATGAACATCTCTGGGCAAGAGCAAGACTCATATGTAGTTAGAGGACTTAGTAGCTGGAGTGGGGGGAAGTCACTGGATCTGAGATGGTCAAGCAAGTGATAGTCTAGAGCATACCCCAAATGGACCTCGGGGCAAGAGGAGGAGAAAAAGCCCATGAACCAAAGTCCCCATGCTGTGGCAGAAGAACTGGCTGGAAAAAGATGGCAATGTAGAGGTGTTTCCAAGGACCTAGTCAGATGACCTCCTCAATCTCTGACTAGTATTTAATCACCCATATGTGGAACTGGATATTAACATCCTTTGAACACCGAGTAATATAAAAATTACACTAAGATGTAAGTTCATGGGAGGGTAAAAATTTTTTGCATAGTTTCATTTTGGTGTTAGAATTAAAAATGCATGCCATCTTCATGACCTTCAGTAACTGTCATACACTGTACAATATTTTCAGACATAATTTTAATGAGTCAAGACTTGGGTGTTAAAAGAAACCCTTTAGATTATTTACACTGGCACCCTCATCTGCATAGTCAACTTTGTTTTAAAACTGGAATACTGCAAACAGCAAATAATTACTGATTTAGATATGCAGACTGTTGAAAGTGCCTTCAATTTCTGAAGTGCGCTTCAGAATATACAAATTAGCAATGTTGACTTTTCTTTCCAGTTATCTGTGTCCAATTTTCTGATATAAAATCTCCAAAGTACAAAATTATCACATAAATTGTTCCAAAAGAGTTCAGAGAAGTAAACTGCTTCCTGGCTTGAAAGAGGAAGTCAAACCTTCAAACACCTTTTTATGTGGATGCTAAATATAAGCACGTTCTCTGCAAAGTAGTCAAAGCAAGACACAGCAGCATTTGAGATTTCTCCAGAGACACACACACAAAGATTCCGTTTCGTTCATTAAGACACTAAAACCTTCATAGCATCTTCCATAACACCTGAAGGTGGAGTGCTGTCTTATGTAATAGAAACCTCCCTCCCCGCTCAGTGTGTCGGCAAATTAAATACCTAATTCCTCCCAGAATGTCTGAGTGCCGTACTTTCCTCTTTACCTGAAGTCACTAACAGCCTCGCAACTCCCATTTCGACAGATGATGAAAATAGCCAAGACCTGCTTGATAGGATTAAGTCGGTTGCCACAGGCCAGTTTAAAGGCTCTCCCCCGGAGCCCCTGGTCACCTCCCCCCGCTCAGCCAGAGGTAACAAGTAAGAGTCCACTTGTCTTTCCCAACCCGGCGGAGCGCAGGCAAACTACGGGGTAGGGGACGCCGAGGAGTAGCTGGACCCCTCAGGTTCAGGGTCACGGGCGCCAGCTCGGGTGGATGGACAAAGGCCACGCCGGCCCCGGGCTCCTAGCTGCGGGCGCATCTGGACGCCCCAGCCGTCGTGGCCCCGCCTTGCCCTGCCGGGGTCCTGCCCGGGGTTCTCAGCTGGAAGGACCCAGGAGCCCGGCGCGCACCCTACCCTGCCCGAGGCAGCGGGAGGAAAGTTCCCTCCGCCTCGACGTCGGCGCCCCGGGTCCCGCTAGCCTCGTAGCCCCCGGGCCGGGCGCAAGGTCGCGGCGCGCAGCCGGCGGCGCGCAGAGCTCCGGGGACCGTCCCGAGCTCCCGGGGCAGCGCCGGCCGCGCCCCTCTTGCTCCCGGGACCGTGCAGCCCGCACTCACCGCCTTTCGCTCGGATCCCCAGGGGGCGGCCGCGGTGGGCGGCGCGGCCGGAGTCGAAGCCTGGTGTCGCCGGGGCGGGGGAGTCGGAGGTGGGAGTGAGGCGGCGGCGGCAAGGAGCGTCAGGGCAGGAAGGAGGCGGCGGTGGCGCCTGCAGACTCCACGCAGCCCGGGCAGCCCCACAGCGCTGGCTGGGCGGCCGCGGCGCGGGGGCTTTATCCGCGCCGCCGTGCGGCCCCCGCCCCTTCCTGCCGCCCCCGCCCCCGGCCCGCCCCGCCCCGCCTTCCTGCCGCCTCCTTTGTGTGCCGGCGGGCCGTGGCGTCCCCGCGCCCGCGCTCCGGGACGCCCCCTCTCCGCCCGCGACCTCCCGGATGCTGCCCCCGAGGGGTCCCCGTCGTGGGGCTGCGCCCAGAAAGCGCCAGGGAGACGCGCCGACCCCGAGGTGCGGCGCCAGCCGAGCCGGCTGCACTTGGGTCTCCCGAATGGGAGTGTGCGGGGTGTCGGGGAGGGGACACAGGGCTCGTGGCGCGTCCCTGAGACGCAGGACGTGTCGTCTTGGCCGCCCCCAGGAGGGACAGAGGCGCCCTGGACAGTGCTCATCCCTGCGGGTGGTGGAGAGAGCGGTGCCGGGACGCGGCCGGGAAGGGGCAGACCGCCTCTCGAGGCTCTGTGCGGGTGCCCTGGAGCCCACTTTTTCCTGCCTGGGGTCAGAGGAGCAGAGGCAGTTCGCCTTAGGCAGATGACAAACCAGGGACTCCAGATTCTTGGCTGCGATGACAGCGTGAGGTGCCCGCAGCGCCCTGGGAGTCCAGCCCATCTCAACCGCGGATGGGACCCTGGGCGCAACAGTGGCTCAGACCCTGCAGGCCGGCGAAAAATCACTGTACCACTCCGGGCTCTGTTACCAGGATCTTCCTTATTTAGTCCTACGTTACGCCAAGTTAGGTTTGTGGGGACCCAACTTTAATGACATAATTCATGTTGCTTTCAGTGCAGAACACTCACTAGCAGGCTGACTGCCCCAACTGTGAGGAAGAAATGTGGCTAATCTCCTTAGACACAGCCCTGAGTTAAGGTTGCATCTACTGATGAGAGCAACTTAGACGCTCATTCTGCAATGGGCCATTGGCATGTAGGTGGCGGTGCCAGACAGTGTGTACCTGCATTGGGGGAGGGGTTGCATTTTACAATGTGAATTCACAGTCCCTCCTGTAGGGAAACGGGGCTATGGGAAATTTGGCCCTAAAATAAGAAGGAAACAGTCCAGGGGAGAAAAAATTAATTATTTTACAGGCAGTTGAATATTCATATTCAATTACAGGGCAGTGTATAAATCCTTTTTTCTTGCTGCTGTCTCCGCCTGAAATGCTTCTTGGCCCCAGGATCTCCTCATGACTGCCTCCTTATACCTTAGATCACAATTCACATGTTTGTCTCTTCTAGGAAACCTTTCTAGACCACTTGAGCTAAAGTCATTTCCTCCTCTCTCACCTATCACTTTCTTCATAGTCCTCATCATGGTTTGACTTTTTTTTTTAAAAGTTTATTGCTAGTTTTCTTTCATTCTTCTTCACTGGATTATGCTTTCAAAGATCAGGGAAGAGAAACCAATTCCACATGGTTCCCAACTCATCCCATATCTAGTGCCTAGAGCCATACTACACAAATAGCAGTTGCTCAATAAATATTTGTTGACTAGCAGATGAACTAATAGCCAAGTGACTATTAGATATGGTAAGAACTGCTCCAATGACAGTGTTGTGACTTGGTCTAGTCAGGGAGGGTGAGCTGCTACTGGGAAAAATTCAAATGAGGTGGGGTGGGGGGAAATCCCAGAGGTAGGAATGAGCTCGCTCAGTGTGTTCAAGAAGCTGGGAATGAGTAGCCTCTTCCAGACCGAAGGCAGTCATCCAAGACACTACTGGAGAAACAAGCAAGAACCAGGAAATGTGAGTGAAGCCAGATTATAAAAGCTTACCGGATTCCCTACATCCATTTCTACCTCAATCACTTTTAAAAATTGAACACTTTAATTGAGATGATTGTAGGTCCACATGCAGTTGTAAGAAATAAAACAGAGGAATCTCTTGCACACTGTTTGCCCAGTTTTCCTCAGTGATAACATTTTGCAAAGCTATTGTATAATATCCCAGTCAGGGTATTGGCATTCATACATTGGTTTATTGCCCAAAGACTTTGGTTAATTATTTGTATTTTAAAATTTTTAGTAAACTTAAAGTTAAACCAGTGAGAGAAATGCACAAACATTATCTCAAAGGGTTTCAGTTATTTGTCCATAAGAGCCAATGTTTTTCAGGAGAAAAAAAAACCACTTAATTTTTTCAGTTAGAGTATAAGTAGGGCCCAGATTCTTCATTTATAAAAGGCATTCAGAAATTTTTAGGCCTTACCTCTTTTGCTTTTATTTACATTTTACATGACGTTAATTCTGAAGTCAGATGGGTGTGGTATTAACTAATATGCTAACCTAAGCTCAGCCACTAGGGTTCCTTTCTCTCCTTGGATATTTGATGGAACCGATGATGACTGTCTTCAAAGGAAAGTGACTCAAGACAAAGAGGCATTCTACCAGTAGGATATGCTGGGAATACCAACTATACTTGCAACCGAGTGTGCATGGCTGGTGTTGGCCAGCCTACCCGATGCCGGCAAGACGAGACAGAAGTAATAACTCAGGGTGCACTTTCCATGATGTTCAAATGACCCGGCTCTTTGACACCCATTGTGAGGGGGCTGTTCAAAGAAGTTATGTTTCTACCTCAGTTGGTGCCCACAAGCAGCAGGGTTCTCCTACAGTATTTGACCATCTTTGAAATGCATTTCTCACAGATGTGTACTTCCAATCGACATTTCCCTCCTACCACTACCTTGGCTTTGTTTGAGAACTCCAAATTGTTTAATACTCCTACCTGGCTCTTTCTTTGCTACTTCACATTCACAGCAGAATTTCATTTTGTCCTTCAATTGTGTAGCTTGCCTTAATCCGCAAATAGAGCTTCAAATTGTTTATTCCTTTGACCTGGCATTTAGCCAGCTCCAGCCAGGCTCTGAGTTTGGCTTTGTGTCCATAAGCCGCAGTTGGGAGAAACGCAAGAAATGCCCAAACAGAATAAAACAAATGATCTATTTAGTCTTGTTTCCTCTCTTGGAAGAGGTCCAGTGTTGAGTGCCTTGGAATAAATGAACCCCCCCCCCACCCACCTTCACCACTCCCCCATGCACCCAAACAGTGTGACCTTGTATTTAAGTAAAAACTGTCCTTAGCTCCCAATGGGGTGATGGTGTTTTGTCTGGAAGACTGACTGATGTTACGATAAGAATATAAGATAGTTGCTTCTCTCCTATCTGGCCCCTTTTTAAAAGACATTACACCACAAGACTACTTGTTACACATTATGGATGCAAATACTGTTATGTAAGATTGTTACAACCAGGGGAAAGGAGACTGGTCATAACAGTTCAGTATACAATTAGTTTCTGAGACAGTTGCATTGGTTTGGGGTTTGCTGCTTTTGTTTTTTTGCTTTGTTTTGTTTTTTAAGCTTATGAAAAAGTATTTGTCTTTTTATTTCCCTTTAAAGTTGGCTATCAAATAAGTCCAACTTCCTATTTCTGTAACTTCTGAAACAGACTAAACCAGAGCATCCAACTGCACCTTTCTATTGTCATCACTACTTCTCACCAAAAGCCTCAGAGAAAAGACATTACTAAGTGCTGGGCTGGGTATTATTTTCTACTTACATTTGACCAAACAGGATGGAACAGCCAGGTTCTGAGAATTGTTGTGATACTGACCCCTTCAAACAGCAGCCTAGCTTCATGCTTCCTTTTACCAACAAAAAATAGATGTGCCTCCCTAGTTCCCTGAGTCTCTTCAATCTGTCTTCTTGCTGCCATCATTGTGTTTCCTGCCTCTCTCGCTCATTTCCTCCTTCCCTTCTTCTCCCTCAAATGTTACCAATAATTTCCCATGCCAACTCCAGACGTTCTTCATCATTCTCATCATCACCTTTGACTCCTTGGCAGAATGTAACTCTCATGTTTTTACCCATTTTTTGAAACTCTTCTATTCGCTCCTCCAAGTCCTTAGTTTGGCTTCCCCTTTCCCTCATCAAACCTTCCTCCTCTGCAAGGTAGACACTGCGCGAGTGACCTCCCTCAGCTCTCTCCTTTCTTCACTCTCTCTCCTGGTGGATGAACACAGGTGATTGATTTGTGCCCTCCAGCATCCATACCCTCCTCCATCTTTTCATAGTGGAATCATCTCTCCTGTTTTGTACACTATTTTGTTGAGAAGGAAATCAGGGTGTCCTTACTTTCTCCAGCCAATGGGCATACGATCAAGTTAACTGGATTGGTGGGCATGTAACCAAGCTAACTGGATTCTCTCCCAACACTTCAAGTCTTGAAAGGGATGGGAAAAGTAGTTGGAGCTGATTCATCTCAGTTTGATGTGGTTGTGAGTTTTTCCCATCTGGATCTCAGCTGCCCTAGTCCCTGCCACTTCTGACTGAAGGTCTGCAGTGAACTCTTTGATTCTGTGAGACTTTTGCACTTGTTAGATTCGGTTTCTGTTGCTTGCAACCAAAGACACCTAACTGATAAACCCTCCATGTATGTAACTTTGCTTAGTTCTGAATGAATTCCAAACCTGTATCTACAGATGGCCTTGGCCTCTGTCCCAAAGTCCCACTCATGTATCTCCAAATGCCTGGCAGATGCTTCCACTTAATATCCCACCATCACCTCCCTCCCAACAAGTCTAAACCCCGTTTATTATCTTCAGCCCTAAACCAGTTCTTCCTTCTGCTTGCCCTACATGTTTTATGAAAATAACTATTATCTCAATCACCAAGCCACAAGGATGAGAATGAGTTCTAACTTCTTTCTTTTATTCACATCCAGCCATTCCCTGGGTACTACTAATGGTTTCTTCCCCAAATCCCTCTTATACATCCCTTTTCCATTTTTAAAAACTAGGTCATCCTTCACAACTTTCCCCTCTTAGCCTAGCGAGTGCTGATCTCTCCACACTACACACTCTTGTGGTTCTGAATGTGGGCTGCTTACTCACACAACCACATCCTGCCTTGGATGTAAACATTTGGTTTAGGCTCCAACCTCAAGGCAATCGGCCATGTTTTGTATATTTTTACATTTTCACAATGTCTTGCATAGAGGAGTCCATAATAAATATTTGTAAAATGAATGAAAAATGCAATTTTGCTATTCTAAAAGAGAACAGACACTCAAAGACCAAGCTAGGTTTGGCACCTAGGCAGTTTGCAAGCTTTTGCTTCTTATAAGTCCTGTGTTCCCCCATTTCTTCCAGCTCTCAGAGCACTTACATGATGAGAACTCGAAAACTGGACC
Organism: Tarsius wallacei; assembly: GCA_963574415.1. NCBI lineage: Eukaryota > Metazoa > Chordata > Mammalia > Primates > Tarsiidae > Tarsius > Tarsius wallacei. The sequence goes on along the minus strand of CAUYQG010111598.1, from coordinate 43,654 downwards.
CTGGGAGCCAGGAAAACTGAGTTCATGTTCAATTTCTACCACCTCTTCATTATCTTCAGCAAGTCATTTGATTTCTCTTGGCCTCAGTTTCTTCATGGCAAAAAGAAGAGAAATAGAATATAGGGTTATTGAGCGAATATAAAAAGGCAAAGCACCTTGTAAAGTTAAAAAAAAAAAACCTCAAGAGCTATTATTACTGTTATTAATTGTGAAGCACATAGTTGATCTTCATCAGTCCACCTTGGTTCCCTCCTGGTTCTGCCCTATATAAACTGCTGTGGTCTAAATATTTGTGTCCTCTCACAATTTATGTTAAAACCTAATCACCAATTAGATTGGTTTTGGGAGGTGATTAAGCCATGAGGGCAGGATCCTTGTGAATAGGATTAGGGACTTTATGAAAGCAATCACAGAGAGATCCTCACTCCTTCTCTGCCATGTGAGGACACAGTGAAAAGATGGCTGTCTATGAATCAGGAAATGAGTCCTCACCAGACACTGAATTTGCCGGTGCCTTGATCTTTAACTTCCCAGGTGACTAATTTCCAGAGATGTAAGAAATAAATTTCTGTTGTTTATAAGCCACCAAGTCAGTCTAAGGTATTTTGTTATAGCAACCATAATAGACTAAGACACTAACCCTTCTGGTGTACCTCCTATGTTGTCTGGCACATTGTAGAAATCAATAAACGATGGTATTTCTTGTTGTTATTTCCAGATCCTATTGACAGGTATCAGGGGAATGGAAAGTGAAGACAAGTATCTTGAGAGCTCCAGTTCTACACAGAAGCAAAGAATTTGTTCTCTTAGGTTCCTAACTTTGGGCTAGGTTCAAAAAGCCTCCTGAGAACTATGTCGGTCTGTCTCCAAATGCTTAGGCAGATCCCTGAATCATCAAAACACACTCCAATTTCAGAGTGAGAACAATCCGTCTTTAAACACCCAAGACAACTTCTGAGTTAAAAAAAAAATTGTCACTATAATAATTAAATTTTAAAAATCACAAGTTGCTTAACCAACTCTGCAGCTGGCCACAGGGCAGAAGCTGATTTGGGCCACATCTTGTGTCACTGCAGAACAGTGTTTCTCACTGTTCCCAACTGCCAATCTCTCATGATGAAGGACCCTGTGTCCCACCTTCCTCATCTGCTTCCACTTATCACCTCCACTTGCATACCATTCTGGATTTAATGAGGATAACCATGACCCTATCTCTATGAGACCCAGAGGAAAAACTTTCATATTTAAAAAAATAGAAACCAATTATTAAGTTATACCAGACATAGAGATCTATTGTCACTTTCTAAGCAATAATTCCCTAACAGGCCATCTGGAGGATCCTCTTCAGCCTCTGCAGTCTACATTTTGTAGACTTCTACCCCAAAGGTCAAGAAACAAGCAACTAAACAGCAAGAAGTTCTGTATGTGTGAGCTGTTGACTAACTGCATCTGTTAGCACTCAGTGTTGGTACCTGCCTCATCTTAGCATTGAACATCTCTTCCGAGATTTCTAGAGAAAGGAAGGAAACTTACAAATCACTCAGCCTTGTATTTTTTTTCTTTTCTTTTTTTTTTTTCAGTTGGAGTCTCACTCCATCACCCAGGCTGGAGTGCAGTGGCACACTCATGGCCAATCCAGCGTCACCCTGCTGAGCTCCGGCGATCCTTCTGCCTCAGCCTTCCAAGTAGCTGGAACTATAGGCACGTGCTCCCATGCCCAGCTAATTTTTGATTTATTGTAGAGACGAGGTCTCACCAAGTTGCCTGGGCTGGTCTCGAACCCACGGGCTCATGCAATCCACTCATCTCAGCCTCCCAAGTTGCTGGGATTACAGGCTGAACCACTGAGCCCGGTCAGCAAGGGTGGCCTACATGATCATCTTTGAGATTCTTGTTAAAAAGGAACCTGGCAATCCATCCCCCAATCTACTCATTTGGCATCCATCTGAATTTGATATTTTAACGAGCCTGCTAGATGTCACTTATGGACACTGATCTCAACCTGTTGATGTAGTCCCAGCCCTTGCTTCTGAATATATAGTGTTTAGACCAGCACAGTGTTTATATCACCCAGGAGCTCGGTGATGCAGAATCTCAGGTCCTGCCCTGGAGCCACTGCATCAGAATCTACATTTTAATAAGATTCCCAGTTGAGTCATATGAACATTAAAGCTTAACAAAAACCGATTTAACTTGCTTATCTAATATACAAGGCAACTGGGGTCCAAGAACCCAACTGACTTGCCCAAGGTCATATAGGTAAATAAGCTAAGGTCACGTGTATAACTGGGTAAGAGCCCGTGCTTAGAATCAGCTAGGCCAGTGCTCAAATCCAGGCTCTTCCCTTTGCCAGCCTGAAATCTTGATAATTCCCTGAATAGCTCTAAGCCTCAAATTATTCACCATTGAAGGAATAGTAATGCTACCTCATAGTCTCGTTGAAAAGTTAAAATGAAAAGTATGTAGAAAGCACCTAGAAAGCTCTCAATAAACAGCTGTTATGATCATTATTCTTAGATTTCCTGAATCTGTGCTGCCTCATAAGTATTCCATGTTGAGTACAAGAAATGGGAAATAGTGCTTTAGATACATTTGGTCTTTCTGAGACTAGCATTATATCTAATTTAGACTCTATGGTTAGAAAGAATGAGGACAAGGAAGGGGGACCACCGGAGGAAAATGAGCAGAATGTGGTACAGCCGTGAGATTTCAGACTCCTGCACTCCCAACTCCTCCTTGCTAGGTTTGTCTGTGATGACCTGTAGGAACAACCAAATGCTAGAGGAGAGTGCAGGTGGGTGAGGCTTTTTGTCCACACTTTTCCTCAGCTTTCTGGTGCTTCTCCTTCCCTGCCTCTGGTCCCCAGTGTTCTCCTGCAGGCTCCTCACAGCCTTCCAAAGTGAGGCTCCATTTCTTCCTGCCTCCCGAGAAATGCCACAAATTCTGGGCCTTCCTTCCACACATGAAAAATCACCTGTCCTGTGACTCATTCTAGAAAACTTGCCAGCTAAGGTGATAAATCAGTGTTAACTCTGGCATCACTTCCTTTCAAATATTATTTGCATCTTTTGTGATAAAGTACTTTTTTCTTTTGTTCTTAGTTGACGTGTAACAATTGTTCATGTTTATGAAGTCCAGTGTGATGTTTTGATACATGTATTCAATGTGTAGTGAGTAAATAAGATTAATTAGCAAATCCATCACCTCAAACTTTTATCATTTCTTCATGTTGAGAACATGCAAAATCCTCTCTTCTTGTTTTTTGAAAACACACAATTAATTATTGCTAACTATAGTCACTCAGTGCTATAGAACAGCAGGGACGGGTTTCATGGACGACAGTTTTTCCACGGATGGGGGGGTGGGGGTGGGGGGAGATCCTCAGGCGTTAGATTCTCATAAGCGGGCAACCTAGATCCCTCACATGGGCGGGTCACAATAGGGTTCATGTTCCTCTGAGAATCTAATGCTGCTGCTGATCTGACAGATGATGGAGCTCCAGTCTCCCGCCACTCACCTCCTGCTGTGCAGCCTGGGGCAGGGGGAGTTGGGAACCCCTGCTATAGAGCACTAGGTCTTATTTCCCCTACTTAGCGGTATCCTTTAATCCACCTCTCTATTCCCTTCCCTCCAACCCTTCCCAGCCTCTAGTAACCACTATTCTACTCTCTTCCTATGAGATCAATCTTTTTTTAGTTCCCACATGCAAGTAAGAGCACGTAGTATTTTTCTGTGCTTAACTTATTTCTCTTAACATCATGTCCTCCAGGCTCACCCATGTTTCTGCCAATGGCATGATTTCATTATTTTTGATAGTCAAATCGTATTCTACTCTGTATGCACACCACTTTTTCTTTATTCATTCATCTGTTGATGGAAATTTAAAATGACTCATATTCTTGGCTATTGTGAATAGTGTGGCAATAAACATAGGGGCATAGATATCTTTTCGATGTATTGATTTCCTTTCCTTTGAAAAAATACCCAGTAGTGGGATTGCTGGGTTAAATGATCATTCTATTTTTAGTTTTTTGAGGACCCTCCATACTGTTTTCCATAATAGCTACACTAATTTACATTTTTACCAACAGTGAATAAGAGTTCTCTTTTTTCTGCATCCTCATCAGCATTTGTTATTTATTGGTCTTTTTGATGATAGCCATTCTCAGTGGGGTGAGGTGAGATATCATTATGGTTTTGATTTACTTTTGCCTAAAAATTAGTGATATTGAGACTTTTCATATACTTGTTGTTCTTTTTGAGAAATGTCTGTTTAGATCTTTTGCCCATTTTCTAATCAAATTATTAGTTTTTTTGCTGTTGAGTTGTTTGAGTTACTTGTATTTTCTATATATAAGTTACTCGTTAGATGTATAGTTTGCAAATATTTTCCTCATTTTGCAGATTGTCTCTTCACTCTGTTGATTGTTTCCTTTGCTGTGCAGAAGCTTTTTAGTTTGATATAATCCCATTTGTCTGTTTTTGTTTTTGTTGTCTGTGCTTTTGAAGTCTTTGCCTAGATGGATGTCCTGAAGTGTTTATGTTTTCTTCTAGTAGTTTTAATTTTTAGATCTTACATTTCAGTCTTTAATTCACACTTTGAGTTGATGTTTGCATATGGCAAAAGATAGGTGTCTAGTTTCATTTTCCTGCGGACGGATATACAGTTTTTATTGAAGAGGATGCCCTTTCCCCCAATGTATGTTCATGGAGCCTTTGTCAAAAATCAACTGGTTGTAAATATGTAGATTTATTTTTGTCCCATTGCTCTATGTGTCTGTTTATACAAATACCATGCTGTTTTGGTTACTATAGCTTTGTAATATATTTTGAAGTCAGGTAGTATGATACCACTAGTTTTGTTCTTTATGCTCAGAATTGCTTTGGCCATTTGGGGTCTTGCATGGTTTCACAGAACTTTTAAGATTGTTTTTCCTATTTCTGTAAAGAATGTCACTAGTATTTTCATAGGGACTGCATTGAACCTACAGACTATTGTGGGTACTATGGTCATTTTAACAATATTAATTTTCCAATCCATGGGCATGATGTGTCTTTCCAATTTTTGTGTGCTCTTCAATTTCTTTCACCAGTGTTTTGCAGTTTTCATTATAGAAATCTTTCACATCCTTTGTTAGAATGTTTACATTTTATTTTATTTTTTTTGAGTCAGGGTCTCATTCTGTTGCCCAGGCTGGAGTGTAGTGGCACAGTCGTGGCTCATCCAGCCTCCACCTCTTGGACTCAGGAGATTCTTCCACCTCAGCCTTCTGAGTAGCTGTGACTACAGGCATGCACCACTCTGCTTGGCTTTTTTTTTTTTTTGCTTTTTTGTAGAGGAAATCTTGTTATGTTGCCCAGGCTTGTCTCAAACTCCTGCACTCAAGCAATCTTTCTGCCTTGGCTACCCAAAATGTTGAGATTACAGGCATGAGCCACTGTGCCTGGCCTAGAATATTTACATTTTAATGAAATGTTTTCTTATCTCAAACTCTAAAGAGTAAAGTATCTTTCAGTGGTACAGATGTTTTTGAATGGTGTGACAATGCAATCCTTTTAGCACTCCTCAAATCCAGTGACTGTGAGCAACAGCCAGCACTATCTTCCAGTAAAATGACCTCCAGTGACCTGCCCTCTTTCGATCTCCCACCTCCATTTCCCTTTATCCCTCCTTCCTTCTCATTTTATAAGTCATTTGACATTATATGGTTAAGAACACAGTCTTTGGAGTCAGATTTTCTATGCTCAAATCCAAGCTCTGTCATTTACTGTCTCTGGCATGTGGAAAAGTTGCTTAGCTTTCTTGTGTCTCAGTGTCCTTATCTGCAAAATTGGGTTGAGAACATACTTACTTTATCAGATTGTTATAAAATTAAAATGCTTTAATATTTGTTAAGTGTTTGAATAGTGCCTGGTGCAAAATAAGTGGTGTATTAACTGTTGCTACTATGAGCCAGACACTGAGCTGTGTGCTGTGTGTCTGGGGATGAACAATACAAGTCATATATATGAAAATTTGAGCAAAGGGAACATAAATGGAAGATGGCAGCGTGAGACTAGAAATGAGGATGGCACACAAAGTATGTGTCTGAAGTCCTAAAACTCCTGGAGTTGGGTGGCAGATTTGACTTTAAAGTCCCTAATGACAAAAGTCTTTAAAATAAGTTGTTTAGGAAAAACAGGTCTATTCTTGGCACTTTCATGCCATATTCTTTTGTGGATCTTTACAGAGATGAAGCTTCATTATACAACAACATTAAGCAGATCAACTTTATGTTATAATAGCCTTTAATATGAATTGATGGCTTTATACCAAAGCACACTCAGAAAATGCTATAATGGAAAGAGGGAAGGCAACATAGCAGTACCATTTGTTACAGGTACCCAGACAACCCAGCCCATCACTAATATTGCCTAATCCAAGGATATATTTTAGAGCAGTGGTTCTCAACCTTTGTTTGGAAAACTGAACTTCAAAAAGAATAAGCTTTGTAGTTTGAGATAATTTTAAATCTACAGAAAAGTTGTAGAGATAATATGGAGAGATTATATTTATGATAGCTTAGAAATTAACACTGGTAACTTATTACTAATTAAACTTTATGTGGATTTCACCAGAGAAAGAGAGAGACCTTGATCAAATAATCACATGTGCATATAATGCCCAACTATGAGCAGTAAAAAGAAGGGAAAATATAAAAAACTCTTTGAGAACAACTGAAGGATACAATTTAGCCTTGGATGAAGCACTACTAAATTAAGCCTCAGAGATAAGATTAAGATGACAGAAGAGAAGCAGCTTGACTGTGTTTCTCCCAAGGAGTAAACCAAAATAGAGAGAATTCCTCAGCACTCAGAGATGAAGGAGACCAACAGCATACCACAGGACTCCTTAGAGAAGCAATAAGATCCATGGAGTGCAAAGAAGAGAGAAATCAATCCGTTTTGTTTGGAAATAGCCAGAATCACCTGATTCACTGCACAAACCACAAGCAGCCTCTGGACGCAGGAGGGAAGATGAGTGAGGGGAATTCAGGAGTTCTGGGCTGGCACAGACTTTGAAGTCTCCCTGAGCCTCGTGGGACTCCAGTCCCACACAGGAAACTGCCTGACCCACAGACACACTCTGCCAAAACTCACATGAAGGGGTACAGGAAAAAAAAAGCCCTCAGAGGCTCCTGCAGCCATTTCCTGGGAACTCAACATTGCTGTTGGCTGCTTTCTAGCAGGCCTGGGAGGGAACAGGCCCTAAGGGCAAATTCTGCTGTGGCAGACAGTTGCTGGCTGAGGCGGGCTGCCATGAGAAGCCCTGGGGCCAGCTGCATTTTTACATTCTGAATGCACAACGTCAAAGGCAGGAGATCAGGGTGGTACTCATTGCCCTAGCAACCTCCTATTTCCCCACGTAAAGTCTGTCATGTAAACTCTGAATAAGGCAGTTTTATCTCTGTGGCCAGGGACTCCTTCCCAATCCCCACTGGAGTAGCCAATAGTACACACAGGTGGGGAGCTTGAGCACTTTTATCCCCCAACTCCCTCAAAGGCTCAACACTGACGTGAACTTAGGTAGTCCCCACAACCCTACCCGCTACCTAGGTTGGTTGGGTACTTAATGTGGGGAACACAGGCCAGGCAATAAGCCCACTGCCACCATTGCAGCTGGCTTCTCTTGCAAGAGCCACCTCCTGGCCAGAGATCTCTAGGCACAACCCATTACATCTGATATAATCCATCAGCTTTTGAGAAAGTCTGATCCCAGACTCTACCTAACACCACTATCCAAGCCACCCTGGCTACTCAGGACTTTTTGAGCCTGTTCAGATACCAGTATAGCCATAACTGGCAGTTAAGAAACTCGCCACACAAAGGCTATATATAACCAAGAGTGCCCTAAAGTGCTGATGTCAGCCCCTTGCCAACCTCAAATAAGAAGAAATAGTCTACTTAAATGAGAAGCAGCCAGAAAAAGAATTCTGACAATATGAAAAAACAGAGTTCTTCAATACCCCCCAAAGACCACACTAACTCCTCAGCAATGGATCCTAACCAAAATGAAATATTTGAAATTCAGAGATAGAATTTAAGAAGCTGCATAAAATTGCCCAGTGAGAGCCAAGAGAAAGTTGAAAACCAGCAAAAATAAATAAAAATAACTATTCTGGATATGAATGAAAAATTTTCCAAAGAGGTAGACACAAAATACAGAACTAAGCTGAACTTGTGAAACTGAAAGACTCATTTAGGGAAGTATAAAATGCAATGGAATGTTTTAGCAGTAGACTAGAACAAGTAGAAGAAAGGATCTTAGAACTTGAAGACAAGGATTTTGAGTTAACCCAATCAGACAACAATAAAAAAGAATCAAGAGAATGGAACAAAGTTTCAAGAAATGTGAGATTATGTAAAATGTCCAAACCAAAAATTATAGGTATTCCTGAGGAAAAAGAGAAAGCAACAGATTTGAAAAACCTATAGGAGAGAATAATTGAGGAAAACTTCCCTGGCCTTGTTGGAGATGTATATGTTCAGATACAAGAAGCCTAAAGAATCCCTGGAAGATTCATTGCAAAAAGGTCATTTCCAAGGCATATATATCAGGTTAGGCAAAGTTAATGTGAAAGAAAGAATTCTAAGAGGAATGAGACAAAAGCATCAAATAACTTACAAAGGTAAACTTATCAGACAAACAGCAGACTTCTCAGCAGAAACCCTACAAGCAAGAAGAAATTGGGGCCCTATCTTCAATATCTTTGAACAGAATAACAGTCAGCCAAGTATTTTGTATCCCACAAAACTAAGTTTCATAAATGAAGGAGAAATAAAGTCTTTCTCAGGCAAGCAAATGCTGACAGAATTTGTCACCACTAGACTGACTATACAAGAAATACACAAAGGAGTTCTAAATATTGAAGAAAAAAAAAAGATTGAGCTACACCAAGAGAAAAACACTGGAAATCCTGAAGCTCACAGGGTTCATAGAGAACCAACACAATAGAGAGAGGGAGAGGGGAAAAAAAAGGAGCCAGATAGCAACCAACATGATGAATGGAATAGTAGCTAACATATCATTAATAATCTGAATGTAAATGGTCTCAATACCCCACTTAAAAGATAAAGATTGGCAGAATGGATAAAAAGGCAAAATCCAAATATCTGCTGCCTTCAAGAGACCCACTTCACACACAAAGACTCCTATAAACTAAAGGGAAAGGGGTGAGAAAAAAATATTCCACACAAACAGAAATCAGTACAAGCAGGAATAGTCATTCTACATCAGATGAAGCAGACTTTAACAGCATTGAAAGAAGACAAATAAGGTTATTATATAATGATTAAAGGAATCAATCTGGCAAGAAGATATAACAGTTTTAAATACATATACATATAACACCAGAGTCCCCAGCTTTAAAAAACAAATTCTCCAAGATAAAGTATATGATAGGCCACAAATCTAGACTCAATACATTCAAAAACATTGAAATCAGATCCAGCATCTTCTAAGACCACAGTGGAATAAAACTAAGTTAACTCCAAAAACTCATGGAACCAAATAAATATATGGGAATTAAACAATCTGCTCCTAAATGATAATTGAGTCAACAATGAAATCGAGACAGAAATTTTTTTTTAAATTTAAATAAATGACAGTAATGACACAGGTTGTCAAAATCTCTGAAACATAGCCAAAGCAGTGCCAAGAGAAAAATTAAGGCATTTAATACCCACATTAAACAGACCCAAAGATCTCATATTGACAACTTAATGTCATACCCCAGGGAACTAGAAAAACATGAACAAAACAAACCTGAAGCTAGCAGAAGAAAAGAAATAAGGAAATTCAGAGCAGAACTCAATGAAATTGAAACCATGAAAGTAATTCAAAGAATCAGTGAAACAAAGAGTTGTTTCTTTGAAAAGATAAGCAAAGTTGATAGATCACTAGCTATGTTAATTACAAAATGAAGAGAGAAGATTCAAACTAGCTCAATCAGAAATTAAAATGGAGACATTACAACTGATACCACAGAAATATGAAAGATCATTTGAGATTTTTATGAATACCTCTATACAAACAAACTAAACTATCTAGAGGAAATGGATGAATTCTTGAAAACATACAATCCTCAAACCTTTAATCAGGAAGATATAGAAAACCTGAACAGATCAATAACAAGTAGCAAGAATGGAACAGTAATTAAAAGTCTTTTAACAAAAAAGATTCCAGCACCTGATGGACTCACAGCTGAATTCTACACGACATTCAAAGAAGAACTTGTACAATCCTACGGAAGATTGAAAAGGAGAGAATTCAGCCTAACTCATTCTATGAAGCCAGTATCACCCTAATACCAAAGCCAAGAAAAGGCAAAAAAGAGAAAACTGTAGATCAAAATTTTCATAGATGAAAAAATTCTCAACAAAATACTAGCAAACCAAATTCAACAGCACATAAAAAATAATCCACCACAATCAAGTAGGTTTCACCCCTGGGATACAAAGATGGTTCAATATAAACAATTCAAGAAATGTGGTTCAATACATAAATAGAACTAAAAAGAAAAATAATTTGATCATTTCAATAGATGCAGAAAAAAACATTTGATAAAATTCAGCATCCCTTTACAATAAAAACCCTGAGCAAAATAGGCATAGAAGGAACATTCCTCAAAATAATAAAAGCCATATACAACAAGCCCACAGCCAATCATCCTGAATGGAGAAAAGGTAAAACAAGTCCCCCTCAGACCTGGAACAAGGACCGCTTTTTTTTTTGTTTTTTCAGTTGGAGTCTCACTCTGTCACCCAGACTGGAGTGCAGTGGCAGCTCCCAGGTCACTGCAGCATTGACCTGCTGGGCCGGCGATCCTTCCGCCTCAGCCTTTCACCTCAGCCTTCCAAGTAGCTGGAACTACAGGTGCGCGCTACCACGCCCGGCTAATTTTTTATTTATTGTAGAGATGTGGTCTTGCCAAGTTGCCCAGGCGGGTCTCGAACCCGTGGGCTTAGGCAATCCGCTCACCTCAGCCTCCCAAAGTGCTGGGATTACAGGTTGAGCCACCGAGCCCAGCTAGCTTTCATCACTTCTATTCAACATATTACTGGAAGTCCTAGTTAGAGCAATCTCAGGCAAGAGAAAGAAATAAAGGGTATTCAAATTGGAAAATAATAAATTAAACTATCTCTGTATGCTGATGATATAATTTTATACCCAGGGAATCCCAAGGGCTCCTCCAAAAGACTCCTGGACTTGATATATGAATTCAGTAAAGCTGAGAATAAAATCAAGAACTCAATACCATTCACAATAGCAACAACAAAAAAAAAAGGTAAAATACCTTGGAATATATTTAACCAAGAAAATGAAAGTTCTCTACAAGAACTACACATCACTGATGAAAGAAATTGTAGAGGACACAAAAAAATGGAAAACTATCCCATGCTCATGGATTGGAAGAGTCAGCATTGTAAATGAACGTATTACCCAAAGTAATCTACAGATTCAACACAATCCTTTTCAAACTACCAACATCATTTTTCAAAGAATTAGAGCAAAAAATCCTAAAATTCATATGGAACAACAACAAAAAGAGCCAGAATAGCAAAAGCAATTCTAAACAAAAATAACAAAGTTGAGAACATCACATTACCTGTCTTCAAATTATACTACAAGGCTATAGTAACCAAAATAGCATGGTACTGGTACAAGAGCGACACATAGACAAATGGAACAGAATATAGAATCTAGAATTCAGAAATAAACACAAGTACCTACAACCAACTAATCTTTGACAAAACATACACTAGGGAAAGGACACTCTATTCAACAAATGGTGCTGGGAAAAGTGGATAACCACATGCATAAAAATTAAACTTGATCCCTATCTCTCACTATATTCTAAAATTAACTAAAGATAGATTAAAAATTTAAATGTCAGACCTTAACTCTCACAACATAAAAAAATTAGCTCAAGATGGTCTAAAGTCTTAAAATTCTAAAAGAAAATCTAGGAAACATCCTTCTGATTATTGGCTTAAGCAAAAAAATTATGACTAAAACCATAAAAGCAAATACAACAAAAACAAAAATAAGTAAGTAGGACTTAACCTGAAAAACTTCACACAGTAAAATAAATAAGCAACAGAGCAAATAGGCAACCTACAGAATGGGAGAAGATATCACAAACTATACATCTGACAAAAGACTAATATCCAGAAGCTACAAAGAACTCAAACAAATCAGCCAGAAAGTAAAGGAAATAATTCCATTAAAAAGTGGGCGAATGACATGAACAGACATCTCTCAAAAAAAGATATACAAATGGCCAAGAAACATAAGAAAAAATGCTCAATATTATTCATTATCAAGGAAACGCAAATTAAAGCCACAATGAGATGCCACCTTACACCAATCAGAATGGCCTTTATAAAATAATATTTAAAAAATAGATGCTTGTACAGATGTGGAGCAAAGAGATGCTTTTACATTGTTGGTGACAATGCAAATTCATACACCTCTATGGAAATTGGTATGGAGATATCTCAAACAACTAAAAGTGGATCTACCATTTGATTCAGCAACCCACTACTAGGTAGATACCTAGAGGAACAGAAGTCATTACACAAAAAAGACACCTAACTCCGATGTTTATCACAGCACAATTCACATTCACAATTGCAAAGATGTGGAATCAGCCTAAATGTCCAACTGTCCAGTGTATAAGAAAAATATGATAGACACACACACACATACACACACCATGGAATATTATTCAGCAATAAAAAAGGATGAAATAATGTATTTTGCAACAACTTAGATGATGGAATTGGAGAACGTCATCCTAAGTGAACTAATGCAGAGGAACAGAAAACAATCCTGCATGTTCTCATGTATAAATAGGAGCTACACTGAGGATCTGCAAAGGCATGTAGAATGCTATAATGGACATTGGAGACTCATAAGAGGGAGGATGGGAAGGGGTGGACGGATGAAATATCACCTATCAGGTACAAAGTGTGTGTGTGGGAGTGGCAGGTATATGTTTGGCACTATACAATGCACCCATGTAACCAAAAACTATCTGTGCTCTCTAAAACTATTGAAAAAAAAAAGATAAGACTTCACTTAGCAAATGATGTGTGAACTGATGTCAGAAAGCAAATGTGGAGGAAGGAAAGTGTTCTAGGAATGGGGTATGGCAGCCTGGGAAGCAGCATGGTGCCTGGAGAAACCTGAAGAAGATCTGGAGAGCAGCAAGAGAGGAATTGAGGGAGAAGTGGCACATTTGACATGGAAGAGGTCAGCATGGTCCAGAAAACAGAGGCTAGGTCTTGGAGACCACAGTAAGGATTGTTCTCCCTGACTTAAAAGAAAATGGAATACAATAGAGAGCTCTAATCTGGGAATGACAGGGAGGATACAACCTAACCTAACCAGTTCCTTCTGAGTGCTTTATGGCTCAGTCTTTTGCCATAGCATTGCATTCAAAGGTCAAACACCATCAGTGAAATGTAATCAAAGGTAATTCTTATCATTGTGCCTTTTAAAAAAGATCTTTGGCAGAGAGTATTAGAGCGCACCCAATAACTATGTGCTCCTGTACATTTTCTAGCCTCCTTTGTAGTTTAGTGGGGTTTCGGTGGTTACCATGTAAGTCATTTCTAGGTCTGTTCTTAAAAACTTTCAGTATGGTCCTTTGGTCTTCACTTCACCTGCTACAGTGAGTCATCTTTCTGAATGGCATTGCTGGGAGATGTATGAGGCCAGGTGACCTGCAGCAGACTTTAGGTAAGTGAGAAATGGAATCACCTTTTAAAAGCCCTGAGTTTTCAGAGTTCATTTGTTACTTCAGCAAAACATGTCTGTATTAGTTTCTCAGGGCTGCTGTAACAAATTACCACAAACTGAGTAGCAACTGAAATTTACAGACATGCATTGCTTAATGATGGGGATACATTCTGAGAAATGCACGTTCAGGTGATTTCGTCATTGTGAGAACATCATTGAGTGTACTTGCATAAACCGAGGCAGTCTAGCCGACTATACACCAATGCTATGTGGTGGAGCTTATTGCACCTAGTCTAGAAGCCTGTACAGCATATCATGGTACTGAATACTGTAGGCAATTATAACACAATTGAAAATATTTTGTGTATCTCAACTTACCTAGATTAAACATATGATATAAAATATAAAAAATGGTACATCTGTATAGGGCACTTACCGTGAATGGAGCTTGCAGGACTGGAAGTTGTGTTGAGTGAGTCAGTAAAGGGGTGTGAGTGAATGTGAAAGCCTAGGCCATGGCTACACTTACTTCAGGCTTTATAAATAGCATGCAGTAAGTCTTCATGTGACGTCAGCAATAGGTCCTTGGAAACTCCAACTTTAGATAAAATGGACATGTAGCAAAACCTACTGTACCACAGTCCAACTCATATAAACAAGAGTTAAGTTTCTATGGTATGTTTCTGATCACAAACAAAGGGCCAAAACACTCCCAATACATATACATTGAAATATGTGTGTGACACACATACATTTAAGAAAGATTAATAAAAACAAGTAAGACTATTATTTAGCCAATTTTTTTGTGAATCAATCAACATGTGACAATGGTTGTAGTGGTGGTGGGTTAACTCAAGGAGTAAATGTTTATAAAGAAGAAATTGTAAGGAGCACCTCCTGCCACCACAAAGTTCAGAAATAATCACAAATACAGAGGGCCCGTTGGGCACTTTCATATTGCATTGTTTATTGTTGTACATTAGTGTAATTATTGCATACTTTACAATATTGTAAATGTGGATGACCAAACCTATTCCTGCAGCTCCGGGCACAAGGTGGGACTCAACACTGGCAGGGACACCATTCTATCACAGGGTGCACTCACACACCCAGATTCATTCACCTCGGGGCCACTTAGACACGCCAACTCACCTAATGTGCACATTTTGGGATGCGAGAGGAAACTGGAGTACCCAGAAAAATTTCATGCAGACAGGAGGAGACCAAGCAAACTGGACGCAGACAGTAGCTGGGCTGTGAATCAAATTTATTTTTCATTAATGTTATAGCAAAATGATGTTGAACAGAATGACATTATCCAAGGAAATGCTATGCATTTAGTCTACACAAAATTTATTTAAAAATAAAATAATTGTGCTATGAAGTTATGGTGGCTATGACATTACTGGGTGATCGTTTTTAAGCTCCATTTTAATCTCATGGGACTGCCGTCATATATGTGGTCTGTTGCTGACTGGCACATCATTAGCCAGTGCATGACCATATTTTCTCACAGTTTTGGAGGTTAGAAGTTTGCCTCTTCCTTGCTTCTAGTAGTTGTCAGCAATCCTTGGTGTTCCTTTGTTTGTAGCCTCAGCACTCCGATTTCTGTTTCCAACTTTACAAGGTCTGCTCTGTGTGTATCTGTGTCTTCAGAGGGTCTTCTTATAAGGACACCAGTATTAATGTTTTAGTACATTTTGGGTTGTCATAAAGGATTACCTGAGGCTGGGTAATTTATAAAGAAAAAAGTTCATTTGGTTCACAATTCTGATGGCTGGAAAGTTCACGATTGGATGTCTGCACTGGGTGAGGGCCTCAGGCTGCTTCTACTCATGACTGAAAGCAGAAAGGGAGCCAGTGTGTGCAGAGATCAAGAGGAAGCAAGAGAGAGGGGAAGGAGGGGGCAGGCCTTTTCAGTGAGTAAGAACTCACTCACCCCAAGGGAGGGCACTGATCTATTCACGAGGGATCTAGCCCATGACCCAAACATTTCCCATGAGGCCTCGCCTCCAACACTGGTAATCAAATTTCAATGTGAAGTTTGGAGAGGAAAAACCTCCAAACCATAGCAGTTAGATTAATGGCCCACCCTTATCCTGTATGATCCTTCATTTAAGTAATTACATTTACAAAGACCCTATTTCCAAATAAAGTCACATTCTGAAGTTCCAGGTGGACATGTGTTTCGGAAGGACACTATTTCACCAACTACAATGACTAATATAGGATATAATTTGTAACACACAGTGGTGCTTCTTAAAAATCAGCATATCTCTCCTCCCTGACTTACAGCAGCTCTGGGAATCTCACTTTACTCCCCTAACCCTGTTTCACCCTTACACTTTCCCCAAATTTCAGCCTGAATGGCCATTGTTTTACCATCCTTCACCAGCCTTTTCTTCTCATTTCTCTGAACCATCTCTTCATTCGCTCATTTGACTTAGGATCACGGCAACCATGGGGTTGGGCTAGCAAAAGCAGAACTTCATTACAGGGCAGAGCAAAGGGGAGGAAATTAAGAAGCAAAAGCAAAATATTTAGGGATAAGTTGATGTGGAAG
Source organism: Tarsius wallacei (assembly GCA_963574415.1). Taxonomy (NCBI): domain Eukaryota; kingdom Metazoa; phylum Chordata; class Mammalia; order Primates; family Tarsiidae; genus Tarsius; species Tarsius wallacei. Next base: position 27,305 of record CAUYQG010111598.1, on the reverse strand, counting down.
GCCAGAATGCTCTCACACCAATAGGCTATCCCAATCATAATTGCATTTTAATTTGCATTCTGGCTGTAGTGTGAGTCCTACTGTACATGGCAAGCAAGAGCATAGGACAGGAGGCCACTGGGAGGCTATCAGAACAGTTCTGAGAGCTTGGAACCTGGATGAGGTGGAGGAATCCCAGTGAAGGTATGCTTCAGGGGACAAAAATGATAAACTTAGGAAGGATGGATGTGGGAGAGAAACTGCTCAAGGCTATGAACCCTCTTTTCAGGAAAATGCACATTCAAAAATTCTTACACAAGTAATTCCTGTTTACAGAATCTTTAAAGCCCATCCTCAGGCCTGAGGTAAATAGTCCTGGCTCTAGAGGAATCATTACAGACCTCTGCAAATACTGCTGTCCAAGCTTCTGATAGCTACTGGGCAACAACCAGGTTGAGGTTATTCTTGTGAGGGCTGCCTGGAGCGGTCCAGGGTTGCCTGAGAAGAATGAAGCCATCAGCTTTAACAGCCTGAATGGAGCACGCCCACCTTGAAGGCAGTCAAAAGCACAGCCACAAAATAAAATAAAATAAAATAAGACTTTTATAACTTTTTAAAAATAATTTTTATATCTTTCAAAAACAATAAGCAGAAAAGAGAAGCAGTCTCAAAATGGGAAAAGCCAGTGGACATAAGGCGACGCAGTCGGGTTGGTAGCTACAGTGTGGGCTGGAGGAGCCATCTTGTCCTGTCACCAGGGAGTTAGGCCCCTAACTTGAAGAAGCCCTGGCGCTCCCCCACCCCCCACCCAGTCTGCATTTTGTGAACACCTTATTTTAGATCAATCTTTCTCCAAAGTCTTTGTGGCCATGAAGCCCTTTGAATGAAAACTATGCGGAAGCCCATAGTAAAAGTGCAGCTGCTCTAGATGAAGCAGTGAAGCAGGAATGTGGGCCTGAAGCCTGCCCTAAGCATCTTTGCCACCATGGTGACACCCAAGGGGACTTCCTTACAACACCTAGAACTCTTCAGAACAATTTGAAAACTACTGCCCTAGACAGCAATATGTTTGACCTGAATGGCATTCTGATCTTTTCTTTACCTCTACTCAACACAGTCATGTTCAGTTGATGCTAAACAATCTTAGGAATACTGTGTGCAATCTTAGAAAAGTGCAAGAAGACAGGCATGTCTTGGCCCCTGGGGATAATCACTTGACTGAAAGTGATGTCAAATGAGTGGACCTAGATTAACAACCCTCCAACCCAGATGGACTTCCAGTGATATAGCCAGAGAGCATTCTGTGCACCCTACACTGACAAGCTCCTTAACCAATTTCTCTCACAAACACCAGATGTTCTAGTGGTACTTGAAATACATGACTTTGAAGTCTTGACCCTCTATGGATACCTGAATTGCCAACAAGCTGATATTGAAACTAAAGCCTCATTGAGGCCATGTTAGATCAACTTGTACATTTGACCTCTCATCATCAGCCATGGTACTCTATGTGCAAGGGATAACCATTAATTATGAAAGCAAATTTCAAATGCTGGCAACATTTCCTAAAGGGGCTCAGTACCTGTTTATAATTCATCTTTTCAAACTGCAAGTCGCTGTATGACTCAATCAGTGGCAGTCATGCTGCTCCTTGTTTTTTATTTAGTTTAACTACTGTTGCCAGTGGACATAAGTAGAAACCTGGGCTGGGGCAAAGGCAGGCAGGTCCCTGATAACAGAACATCCAGTACAGATGCTGAGAAGTGGGAGGGACTACAAGAGGGAGTGGGTCATGTCAGTCCTTGTGGTACCCAGCCCTGAATGTAGGAAGTCAGGCAGGACTCTGTTGCAGCTCACAGCGTCAACATACTAGTGACCTGTCCTACAGGTGAGTGCTGCAAACTTGCATGAATATTCATTATGGCTTGTTCTATACAGATAGGACTAATCAATAAAATTGAGCTCTGCTTTGCTTCCTGTGTGATGATGACATGCTCAAGCTTAGCCCCCAGGTATTTGAGAACTCTAATCCCACAGGCTGGTAGAGAAGGAGAGTAAGTGGAGTCAGACTGAACTGGGGCCACCAGGACTGATGGAATTGGGAGCGACCTTTTGAGGGAGCACACCCAAAGGAGGTAGCCAGCCACTTTAATCACCAGGTGAGATAGATTTTAATCTGGGCTGGCAACAGGAGCCAAGCAGTTCAGTTTAGTGGCTGAGGGTACAGTAGTAAGATCTCTGAGTGGTCATGGTGGCCAGCACCAAGGGACAGTAGCATTTTAAATCCAGAGAGGGTGATTTTTCAATAAACCAATATTGCTGACAAATGGCTGCTCGGTTTAGGGACAGAATTCAGCTCACTGGAGAGAGAGAGGGGGAAAAGAAGGGGCCAGGCAGGTTTTTAGGAGACAGGCAGGTTTTTAGGGTTCTGGTTCAGCAGACAATAAAGGATGGGCCCATCAGGAACCTGGGTGGACATAATTAGTAGGCACACAGAGTGTTGGTGAGTGGGACTGTAGTTTCTGTAGGGAGTATAATGGGAACTCAAGGATTTTTTTTTTTTTTGAGTTGGAGCCTCACTTTGTTGCCCAGGTTGGAATGCAGTGGCACTCTCATGGCCACCACAGCCTCAACCTGCTGGACTCAGGTGATCCTTCCGCCTCAGTTTTCCAAGTAGCTGGAACAACAGGCATGTGCCACAACATCTGGCTAATTTTTTGACTTATTGTAGAGATGAGGTCTCTCCAAGTTGCCCAGGCTGGTTTTGAACCTGTGGGCTCAGGCAATCCTCTCATCTCAGCCTCCCAGAGTGCTGGGATTATAGGCAGCCTCTCAGGGACTTTTTTTAAACCGAGATTCAGGTCCAGAGACTGAGCATAACCCCAGAGTTTGGGAACCAGTGATGTATTGCCAGGCTTGCCTCTCATTGGCTGTAACCTCAGATCTATCAGGTAACAGGTCTGCAGTCTTTATAACAGGCATACCTGAGGCAGTTGGGCTCTGACACTGTTTATTTATGAAGTCCTACTGTGGTTTGAGACCAGGCGTAAGCCCAGGAAAGCTTGACTAGATTCCCCCTTATCCCCTCCTGAAATGCTAGCCTTCTATTATACCTTCTCCATTCTCCCCAGGTAGCTGCCCACCAGACTGGGCACACCCTCTCTAACTCCAGGATTGGATATCATTGCCCTGGAGAGCACAGTGCTTTTCAGCCTGGGCCCTGAAGCTGGACTACCTGGCCTGAATTCTAGCTCTGATGCTTCCTACAAGAGTAATCTTGAATACTTTTGTTTTTTCACCTTCTAAACCCTAGTTTCTTTATCCGTAAATAAGAAAAATAACTCTAAAGCAAGGGTGGATAAGATAATTAAATGAGATCTTGCATGTAAAGTACTTGGCATAAGGCCCAGCACATATATCTATTACTTGATATTGTGTTTCATAATTGACTAATTTGTTTTTTGTTTTGGGGGGGGTTGAGTCAGAGTCTCATCCTGTTGCCCAGAGTAGAGTGCAGTGGCACGCTCACGGCCACCATAGCCTTGACCTGCTGGACTCAGGCAATCCTTTCACCTCAGCCTTCCAAGTAGCTGAAACTGCAGACATGTGCCATCAAGCCCGGCTGATTTTTCTTGATTTATTGTATAGATAAGGTCTTGCCAAGTTGCCCAGGCTGGTCTTGAACCCATGGGTTCAGGCAATCCTCTCACCCCAGCCTCCCAAAGTGCTGGGATTATAGGCATGAGCCACCACGCCCAGCCTATAATTGACTAATTTCGGTAGGAGGCTTGTCTTTCAGCCAGATCTGTCCCCTGGCCCTGCCTTTGCTCCTTCTTATATGACTTCTACCTCTTCCCCACCAAAATGGGATGCTTAGTGTCTAACATAACTCCAGGTTGAGATGCATGAATGTACTCCAGGGAAACTCTGCCGTTTCATTTCTGAGAAAGGACACTCACATGCATATGTCTTTACAGGAGGGATGGGGATCAACCCTAAAGTCTGTTAGTTCAGTGTGTCTCTTCCTCTTTTTATAATTTCTACTTTGCGTGGGGAACTAATAGACCTCTGTCTCTTCTGGGAACATCGTGAAGGTGATACCTTTTTTTTTTTCAGTAAAGCTTGTTAAAGTCTCAGTACATGGGACTGATGGGAGAAGGTTGTTGAATCATTCTGCTTGGTTCATAGCAAGATTGAAATAGATTTAAGAACTGTAAGCATATGAGAAGATATTTATAGGAAAGGTAGTGACATGTTATTCTCTACCATCACTAATAATAGCACAAGATTAAATTAAATAAGTTATAAGAGTAAAGAATCAGTATAGCTACAAAGAAGAGAGTATGGAGATAGTCCAAGTAGAACCAGCTTGGAAGATACAAAAATTGGGAACATTTAAGGTGTAGAATGTAGTTACACAGGCAGGCACCCATTCTGGGCCTATCTAGTCTGAATGGTTTCATAGGGAAGTCATAATTATGGCTTTTATTTTCCACTGATAATAACTTTATTTCTCTTTTGCTCTGCAGTGTGATTATTTTCACTTCTTTGTGTTGTGTCATTTTCACCTCGCTTTCATCATGATAAGAGTTAATGCCCACTTAAGCTGAAAGCTATTTCCCTTTCTCCTTTTAAATTGCCCTTAAAATAAATTATCCCCCATCTTTACCCTAGGCATTTTCTCTATAATGTTTTTAACACTATTTACAAGTCTTCGCATAGAGCAGAAGATGGTAGAAGAATGGGAGAAGGGGTCTTGACTTCTGATTTTATTCAGATTGCCAAAGTCTTTGGAGTGTGGACTTCCATGATAGACTTCTGTTGTTTTATTTCCCAGCGCTCACTTTTTATTCTTTGGTTACAGAACACTGATGTTGCTTTGGGGAACTACCTCTTTCCCTCCCCATATACTTACCCTATTCCACTGAAAGCTGTCTTACGGGAATTGTCAATCAAGGTGGCTCAGCCTTTCCTTGGGCAAGACTGAGTATGTGACATGTTAGGCCAAGTATATACTTTGCTTAAGATTGGAATCTTAAGCAAAATGGCACAAAAGGACTGAAAACAACTGAAGATCATTTACCAAGTCAATGACAATTTGAGGTGTCACATTAAGTAGTATCTGACACCTCCAGTCTTGAAGCTACTCTGTTCCTTGCCCTTTCTTGAGTATGGTTTTTGTGTATTTTTTTGTGTGTGTTTTTAAAACGTATTTTCCTTTGATTATAAGAGCCATCCTGTATCCTTTCAATAAGTATCTTTTCCCTTAATTTAGTTACAGTTGATTTCTGTGTTGTAAGCAAAGCGTTCACAAAGATACTCTGATACACCGTCGTTTATGAGATTATCAAAGACAACAAAACAATTCCCATCAGTCTTTTTAAAAAGTATCTCTTCTTGCTTTAAGGCATTAATAAAATGTTGATTATTGGCATGTAGACAGTTGTAACATTTTGGAGAAGTAACCAGATGGTGGCATTACATAGAATTTCCAATTCAATTTATCTTGAAGTGTATGTGTTTGTTAAATCTTAAGAAAATGTTTTATCATCATTATTATGGTACAGTTCTACTTTTAAAAAACTAAGCTTGTAGAATATCTTGTGGGGATAGAATTTTGATGTGATGAAAGCCATTAATTTGGTAATGACTCAGAGGCATATACCTTAACTTCAAAACAATTTATGTCCAAAATGTCTGAAGGCAAACAAATATTCACAGAAGGGGAATATTTCCTAAGTGGATGCAGCCAATATATAAATTTTTTTTACAGCTCTGTCAGGACCCAATGACTTACGCATTGCTGTTGCTTACACATAAACCTTTCACTGATGGTGATAAATGCTTCTTTGATACAGTAAGCACTGCTCTCAGCAAAATCCTTAAGCAATGGACTCTGACCAGAAGCCATGTGAGTGGTGGAAAAAGACCTTTGCCTTGGATTACAAGGAAGATTTCACATTACATTATTATGGTCAGGTAGGGGCTAGAGATTTCTACATTTGTAATAGGAAGACTGTGGACAGTTTTTACATTTTGACCAGAGTTATTTTGGCATGTCAGACCAAAAGAAGACAGAAATGAGAGCAATTAACCCCAGTATTGCTGTCTTCTTTTGAGAAGAAGCTCTTACTGTTAAATATCAACTTCTACCAAAAAGAAGCAGAGTTTATTCATGAGTAAGTATTCCCTATTTCCCTTCTTCTCCCAGCTCTGATTTTTCTCCTCTTTTACTAACATATTGGTTAGTTAGGGCTGTGTAACAAACCACACCAAAAGGTAGTGACTTAAGACAGCAAACATCAATTAGCTCATGAGATCGTGGTTGGCTGGGTGCTTCTGCTATTGGCTGGGCTACTCAAGCATTTGTGATGAGTTAGTGGAGCAGCTGATGGCTGGCTTTGCTGATCTTGGCTGTGCTCTCAACATGTTTGGTTGGTTGGCTATAGACTGGTCTAGGATGGTCTCAGCTGAGACAACTAGACTCTCCTCTGCTCATCTTCCAATAGGTAGTCTGGGTTTGTTCATATAACTATGTCAGAGTTGAGACACACACACACACACACACACACACACACACACACTCATACACATGAGAGAGGAGAGAGAGACAGGCAGACAAATGGACATACCACACCCAGAGGAGGGAGGGAAGAGGGAGGACAGAGAGAGGGAGAGAGAGAGAGAGAGAGAGAGAGAGAGAAAGAGAGAGAGAGAGAGAGAGAGAATGCAAGGTCTCTTGAGGTCTGAGCTCAGGACAAGCACATAGTCACTTCCACCCCTTGTCAGGAGGAGCTACAAAGGCACTTTGTAAAAGATGTGGCTATAAAGAGGCATGAAAAATTTTTCATATTTTGGAATGTTGCAACTCTGTTCATTTGTTTTGTTGCTGCTGCTGTTGTTATTGTGATGCCAAATGAGAAGAATGGGTGAAGAGAGATAATGAACCAGAGATGAGAGAAGTGGAACAGAGAGAACTCATGTGGGCAGAACATAAAAAAGAATTTGGGGGATTTGGCAAATGAGAAACTTCAATACAACTTCAGTATAGAAAAGAAATGGAGATGAGAGGCCACGGTTTTGGAATTTGATCCCTTTTGCTATTCTATGAGACATGCAAGCAAAGAGTAGAATTTCCATTAAGTTACTTTTTGGCTAGTGAACCATGCATTTTTCAACACAACTGTGCGAGACAGAGCTACACGGGTTCCCAGGACTTATTTGGATTAAGCATTTAGACTTCTAAAGGAAGCCCTTGAATAAAAAAGCTCTACCAAACTGGAGGAAAAGTAAAATATTGATTTTTTTTTCCCCTCAGGAGAACAATCAATCATATTTAGATGTTCAATATTTCCCGAGCACAATCAGGTTCAGCATGTTAAAACCTTGAGCAAATGTGTTGTTCTTTGAAGACTTTGTGAATTCAGTTTTTTCAAATATCCATGGAATGTAAGGAAATAATGTATCGACTAACTCCCAGGTGTATAATGCTGCCAATTTGTTTTAGCATTTGGAAGATAGCTCCTTTGAATCCACACTTTTGTTCACCTGTTATATCCTGATGGTGTCAGTGCTTGAAATCTAGAAATCTAGAATACCTATGGTGTGAATGGAAGGTACACTGGAATCCAAAGCTTATGGGCTTGAAAGCTTGCCTTGTATTCAAATCCTGCCTTCATCCTTGACCAGCTATAGGAACTTGGGCACATTTTCTTACCTGACTAATCAAGCTTTAAATCGTAAAGTGGGGGTAACAATCCTTTTGTTAACAATCCAAGATTATTGCAAGGATTCAAGATACTATAAAATCACTGTCAACTAAATGTTTATTTTAGGGTCCTCAAAAGAGGCTGTAGTCAAGATACTTCAGATTTCCCAAATTTGGTCAAATAAGCATGTCTAAAGTCCAGTGTCAGGAAGCCAGTGAACCAACAAATACCTCTCTTTTTCTTATTCTTGTAGAAGAGAACCAAAATTATAGCTATCAGCTTAGGTGTGATACTAACTATGCCATTGGGGCCATTTTAAAATTAATCAATCATCAAATCTAGTTTTTATTTTCCACATCTTTATTCTAGATCTCAAGGCACTTACAATTTAGTTGGGGAGAAAAGGCAACAGAAAACATTAAAATATAGCAAGTATTTACTCAAATGCTGATGTTTTAGGGTAAGGAGAGAAAATAAAGACTGATGTGGATCTTGAAGGCTAGACAGGCTTTCAGTGTATAAAGATGGCAAAAGGGCCAGGTGCAGTGGCTCATGCCTATAATCCCAGCACTTTGAGAGGCTGAGGTGAGAACATTGCCTGAGCCCACGGGTTCAAGACCAGCCTGGTCAACTTGATAAGACCTCATCTCTACAATAAATCAAAAAATTAGCTGGGCATGGTGGCACATGCCTGTAGTTTCAGCTACTTGGAAGGATGAGGCAGAAGGATCACCTGAGCCCAGCAGGTCGAGGCTGCAGTGGCTGGGAGCATGCCACTACACTCTAGTCTGGGTCACAGAGTGAGACTCCAAGCCAAAAAAAAAAAAATGATGGCAAAAGGAACACTGAAAGATTCCTGGAGGTGAATACAGACTAGAAAAGAATGTGAAAATTAGAGAAATGGGGGCAGGGAATGATCGGTAGGTAGAAAATAAATGATGGAGGCATTTAATGATTGTGTCGCAGTACTCCACTTTGGTGATAGAGTGAGATCCCTTGGAAGGAAGGAAGGAAAGAGGGAGAGAGGGAGGGAGGGAGGAAGCAAAGAAGATCTACTGAATAAACAGTAAATAAATACAAATCTACTGAATAGAATATCTGACAGATGTGTTTGCATAGAAACTTAGTGGGGGAAAAAAGCAAACTCTATTTTGCTTTTTTGGTACAATGTGGTCCTATGTGACTCTATCTTCATTATGCCACACCCTGTTATTGCTTTGTTCTGGGCAATACACTACACCATGAAGATATAGCAAGACATGCCTAAGAAGACTAATCCAGATGATTAAGTGTTTGAAGACTGTAACTGAGGAAAAGAATTTACTCAAACTTGTGAAATGAAGACTTACTAGTCGAATATGATGCTCTCTTCAAGTATTATTCAAGATAGAGTTTATTCTGGGACGCTCTGAGGAGGAAGTATGAGGACCAATGAGTCTAATTATGCAAGGTAGATTTGTCCTCAAAATAAGCAAGAACTGCTTAAGAGTTAGACCTATTTGAAGATGAAATACATTACATCTGGAACTAATGAGTTCATTTCTTGTCACTGGAGACTTTAAGGAGATGCTGAGTGACTTACTAAGAATTAGTTAATCATGGGGAGTATAGAACTGCATACTATTACTAAGAATCTTCCGGATTGTGACAACCTTGTATCTCTGAGGTAGCTGTATTTGCAGAATCATTCTCTACTGGGGAGATTACATCATGTAATATGTCAGCATTGATGTATCCTGAGTCATTGACTCTCTCATATTGAGTGCTCAAGCCCTGCATAATGGTGACCATGTCTCTGGAGTATAGGAAAGTAGGTATTTTGCCCTTTGCAGAAAATTACTAAGGGAAACCTACAATACCTTTGCATCTCTGTTTCTACTCTGCTTTGGGAGAAAAGCAAACATTAACGAAGGCAACACTAGCAAGAAAAGAAATGCTCTTGTGAATTGTAATAAAGAATCTTTGAATACTAGGAACAGCTGGATCACTAGCTCAGAATGCTTTAGTTATTGCTTGATGTTCTAGATGTCAAGACTATTTGTTATAAACCTGGAACTCAGTAGATCAACTCAACTTTTATCAGCATGCTGTCAAGTATGTAGGAAAATGAGTTTGCGGCACCCATTTTCGCTCTTGATGAATAGGGTTAGTATGAGAATTTGGTCTTTGGTGGTAAGGTATTCAATTCAGGCTTATTGTAGTTACTTAATAATTTTTGTTTCTGTTGTTATACAAGGTATTATTACTCAGCCACACAAGCTAAAAGCAAATGTCCCCCTATTACAGTGTATCTTGACACTGACTGGGCCTTCTTTTCTTTTAGCTTGCGTGCTTTTAACATGTTTTGGTACATGAGTCCTATTCTATCCCCTGCATCTCTGGGGATGGAGCCCTAGGCATTAGTATTACTCCCTCCAGGTGATTCTAACATATAGTATTAAGATTTACTGTTCTAGATATTTTTCTATAGCTAATTATAGAAAAAAATTATACTTCAACAATGCGAATTACCTAGAGATAAGTGATCATTAATTTAGGTCAATACACAAAATAAATATGAAAGAAAAATAAGTTGAACTGTTTTAATATATGAGGTCAACACTATTTTGAATCAGTAATATGTTGGACTACTTTCTGAGTCTGGCTAAGAGAAGATGCTTTATATGGAAGTATACTTCTAAAAGATGTACAAAAATAAGCCCCCAAATATCAACCGAGACCATTTGTTAGTATGTGACAGGAAGGAATCCCCAGGAGGGTGACTACTTCTCTCAAGTTATTAGACTTTGTCACTTATCTTAGCCCCCAAATATTCAAAAAGGGTTGTAATATAACAGTGTGTTGACTCATTCAAAAGCAGCAATTTTATGAGGAGAGATGTGCTCTTAATACTGAAAGCCACATATTGGTATATTTGGTATCTAATTGAAAGATAATATAGAATTTATTAATAATCATCTGGAATATCAACAGTAAAGCAGTTACTATTAAAAACAAAGATGACAATGTGTGATTGTATGCTATTTAGAATAGTTCATTGGTTTATGACATGTATCCAGATATCAGAACAGTGATATTCTTTTATTTTTATTTTTCCTATTTTAAATATTTTTATGCCTCTCTCTCTCTCTCTCTCTTTGATGTTCTTAAAAGTAAGAAAGTTATTGTCCTTAGCCTGCATCACTGTGCACCCTGCCCTCTTCTCGGCCAAATAATGGGCTTGCTACTAGATATGGGTAATGAGGGGTAGGGATTTTGTGGTTTGAAGCAGGCTCCCTGTGGAATTTCTTTGAACTACAGAAACCCTGCTACTTGCTGTGTCTTTCTTGTTTTTACCAGTTTAGCACAAACGTTGCCTTTCAATGCAACTACATGTTCAAAGCAAAACATAAAATTGTGTTAGTTTAAAGGACTCATTAATTTCCTTTGTACTGCAAATCCTCTGCATTAACAAATGCAATATGCTGATTCCATATTCAAACTTATTCCATTTTGGTTGCTATTAACTTCAAAGGAAACCTGAAAAAAGAAGTGTAAAAGAATTAAATTCTTGTGTTGAAAAATTAATACATTACTGACAACTGACCCACTTTTTAGTTTCTCTGTTTTATGAAATTTTAAAGTTTTTCTATTTGTAAGACAGATCTATGGTTAAACTTGTTCCATGATGTTGCTCCCTTAAAGATTAAATCCTCTACCCTATAGAGTCAGTGTGGTTTCTGTGAATTACAGTTATTTTAATATCCCGTCAGAACTCTAATTGCCATCTGGTGTTTGCTTGTGTCTGTCTGTGTTGTATATGTTTTTTAGGTATTAAACACAAAGATATTTGGTATCTAAAATGATAAACTAGAAGCAAAAATTGGTTGATTCAAGAAATAGGATTTTAATTTATTTTGCTGTTGCTAAAAATTATCTGTTCTTGAAATAACTTGTTGGCATTTTAACTTATCAGGCCTTGTCAGTGTTCAAATATTGAGTCTGCACCTCTATGACTTCAATGTTAATGTGTAAGTATAAGTGTATGTGTAATTCAATATTATCTTTTCCTGATAAAAATAACCACATTAACCATTTTGAGAAATAAATGCATATAGTTGGCCCCAAATTAGTATAATCTTAATGAGCCCACAGTTTTTCCCTTTTCATGATCACTAAACTAAATTTGTTTTTTCAACATGACAAATGTTAAGCAAGATAAAAGGAAATGCAGTTGCTAGGTGATATCAAGAATTCCTTCATTTGATACTAAGCAGAATATTTAAACCTTAAGATGATATGACAATATTTGATGGATAACTAGCAGAAAATAGTCATAAATTTTTTAGGATGTTTTTCTTTTGTATGAATATAAAGTAAATATCTTTCTTTTCTATGAAACTATTTTTAAAAACTTTACTTCTTAATTTGCCTTGCCATTGTAGATTTACATTTGTGTAAACAAACAAAAATATATAGGCAAACAAATTATCGTTAACAGTTTTTCTCTATTATTGTTCATGTTGCTCCCAACAAACTTGAAACTCATGACTATGTTTTCAAAATCATTTCACTTGAAAATTGGCACATTTCTCCTGACTCCAAGTCTCTGTGGGACTATTTTGGGATGGAGGTAAGATCTGAATGGTTTGTTCATTAAAAGAGTGAAGTCTTTGCCATGATGGGTCAGAGGACTAGAGAAACACTGGTGCCTTGCTTGCTACTGGGATGCAGACTGTGTGCTCTTGGGAGAGCTACCTGCATTCATAATGTGGTGTGTCTTACCATCCAACCAGTGAGTAGTATCTGGTGACATTTTCACATTAGATCTTACTGGCAGTTCCATTTTGTCTCTTGTCCAACTACTCCTGAGTAAATATTCTCTGTGAAGTTAAGAATAGTTGGCTACTTCTATTCCATTTTTAATGCTTTGTTATGACTGTTTTTTCTAAACTTGACTTCACAGGAACTTGGGATAGATTTAGAGTCCATCATACTCAGTGATGTATCACAAAAACAGAGAACTGAATATCACATGTTCTTACTCATAAGTAGATCCTGGACATTTCACAATACTACAGGTGAGGGATCAGCAGTAGTGGGACATTGCTGGGGGAGGGGAGCAGGGAGGGCACATAATATCACTAAGGGTACCTTGTCCTAAACCAGGGGAAGTGAGGACCAGTGGGAGGCCCAAACTTCACCTGTATGCAGACCACTTACATACCTAATCCTGACTTGTATCCCACATCTTTAAAATAAAATAATGGAAAAAAAAAAAAAAACACACAAGCAAAAAACATCTGTAGCTAAAAAAGTGTGCAACACTGAATCTAATTAGAGCTCATGAAGTACATGAGAAAGTTTTCAAAGATGCTAAAGAGGAGCAACAGACTCCAGGCCTACAGAGAGTGGGCAGGAAAGCTGAATTAAGTGCCCATAGTCAGGGAAACTTTGTGCTACTTTAATGACATGGTCACTATTTAGCTCCAAATGATGGTTTTCATATAGGAATGGCGGCTCTGAGTTGAGAGACCTAGTTATTCTAGCCCCTGCTCTGGTGTTTATGTAAGAGCTCCTATTATTGAAATTTTAGCTTTTTAAAAAATTCTGGTTAAAACATTTGCAGAGTTTGGCTTGGAACATGTAAAAAAAATTTTTTTAAGAAACCAATAAATGATTGTAAGTAAAGATATTCACATATATAAATTAGAATATATAATTATAACTGGCATCTCTATGTATACAATTTCTTTTATTTTCCTTACAGTATGAGTATGTATTGGAAGTAATATGAATAGCTGTTGCCATCATCCAAGGTGGTCTATGGATATATTCTTGGCAGTTGTATAATCCTAACCAAATTTAAATTCTCTGACTCTCAGTTTCTTTGTGCACAGGAAAGTGAGATTGTTACCAGATTAAGTTAACTAACATCAAATAGTGTCTTGCATTTAAATTCTCATGTGAATTTTTGTTTCATAATTTTATTGTTTCCTTTGTATAGAACTAGAGAATCAAGAGATTTCTTCATCTGTACACCATAACACAGGTTAAGTCCTGACTTAAACTTAGAAGTTTTCAGGCTTCAAAGTATATTTTCTGTTGGACTATGAGGACAGTAAAACCTCTTTTTGAGAGTTATTGACTTTAGCAATGCAAACTCAAGTTAGGCTCAAATTTTCAGTGTCACGTTATATGCAGACATCAGCTTTTTAACTTTTATATTTATCTCTTCTTGCTCCACCAGGATGAATACCAATTTATGTACTCTAGGCCTTAGGACAAATTTCTAGAGGCTTCACCTATGAGTTTTCCAGCTGTGTTTGAGTGGATCAGGAAATGTGAATTCAGGAGCATTTGAAAGGGTCACTCACCACCACCAAATTCTCCTGTTTTCAACAGTTTCTTTCAAATTCTTATTTGTCTCTTTGTAATACTTCAGTCTGTTCATATAGTTTAGATAGAATAGCTGGATTTCATATGACAGTAGATTTCCCCTAACAGAATCTTTCAACACAATAGTATTTCAGTTAGTGGATGACAGTGCTAATGCCACCACTTCAGCCTCTTCTTGGAGTTTTCTCAGATATTTAGAAGTATTTTTTTTTTCAAAAATATTAGAGAATGTTTTGTTTTCATCTCCCTCTTGAAATGTTTTTCATAGTCCTCATACTCACATTCTTTCCTTCCCTGAATCTTTATCTCATGATTTTGATCATTTGTATTCCCTGTATTCTGCCCTTTTTGAGTTTCTTGTTATCTTAATAACTCATTAAAAAGTGAAACAAAGACATGCTCTCAATTTTAAATTAATTCTGGAAGACTCAATATTGGGAACTTGATTTACAGAATATTTTTTACATTGTGTTGACCTTCCTAGGACTTGCCTAAATGTAGCAGGTGAAACTAGCCTCAGCATCAAGTGAATAATAGCAAAGGCTAGTAGAGGCTAGATTTCCTGGTTTCCAACAGAAGATAAGTAAAAGCCAGGGTGTTCAGTCTCATGTCTAACAGCAAGGTAGGGAAAGAAGGAGCTAGGCAGTCCCTCCCTTTTTCAACCCAAAAGATCAGTGGTAAGTATGATTGGCTGTAATTCCAGGACACTGCCTAGCCAATGTTTGCTACTAGACAGGGTGTCTGCTCTTCAAGGGTCAGCTACTTGACTCTCTTTTTTCCTTCTGTTTCAACAGAAGTGCTGCTAATATGAGCGAGTTAGTATTATAGAAAACAACTAGATTATTAGTCCAAGTAAAAGAAGATTATGCCCTAAACTAAGGCAGCAGCAAGTGGGGCCAGAGTGATGAGAAGGGATGGATAAATATTTAGGAGGTAAAAACGATAATAATCAACACAGAAGAAGACTTCTGTGACCAAAGGTGTAGGTTGTTTCCCCACACAACAAGCAATACACACTAGGTAGGTGTCCTCCAGTTCTAACACTGTTTACATGGAGATAGTGTCAGATCTCATAGGATAAAAGCTCAATCCCCAAGACTGCACCTTAACCCCTTCAGACATCAATTGCAAGTCTGGGCCTCCAGAACTTCTGACCAGTCAACTTCAAGTTTGACTAATTTGCTGGAATTGTTCATAGAACTCAGGGAAACACTTACTTACATTTTCTGGTGTATTGTCATATAAAACATATTACAAAGGATGAAGATGAAGAGATTTGTAGGGCAATAGGCAAGATATAGGGGAAAGGGATTGGAGTATTCATGACCTCCCTGGCCATGTCACACTCCAGGAATCTTCACATGTTCAGCTGTCAGGAACATGTGAAGTCCACCCCACCCCATCAGATCACCAATGGAAAATTCCATCAAGGTGGTTCCAGGACTGGGAATCAAAAAGCCATAGAAATGAGAATAAGATCCCTTTTAGTACATGAACTTGTGTATTGAAAAATCTGGCAAGTCTCCCTGAAAATGACTGCTTATTCCTTCCATTCCTCACATCTCTCCCAGTGATGGTTACCTGGGTTCCACCTTCTTTAGTATATCAATCATTGTGAAGGTATATCAGGTCTATGGTAAAATGCAAAAAGTGCGATCTCACCCATACCAGTCCTGGCATGTCTCTCTATCTTTCCTCTCTTCTTTCTCTAATAAACTTCATTGTCAAACTTTGCTGGCCATTCTAAAATTCACTTTAGGACTGAGTCTAATAATCCACAAATTTTGCACAACAACCCACCCAGCACCATCTGCCTTAGAGAAATGGACTATTTGGATATGTAGTGTAAAATTACCAGAAGGCATCAAAAAATTGAAGCCATGCTGGGCATGTACATGGAGCGTCTTGCATTCTAAAGAACATCAAAGTTGAAGGAATGAAAAGAGGAAAAAGAACTTGTACAGAAATTAAGCAATGGCCAATGGGATTAAAAAATCATCACTGGAAAATGCCGCTCGAAGAGGCCAAAGAAAGTGTCTGACACTGAAAAATACTGTGAAGTCACAAATGATAAAGAGAAGAATATCCAGGACTGAGCAATGAATGAATGTAATTAGAGACTTGGGCAAGATAAATTAGGGGAAAAATAAAGGTAGAAGTATAATGTCAAGGATTTGGGGACTAGGTGAGACAATATAGAGTTTTATTATTAGAGACAGAGAAGGAAAAAACAGCTAGAAGGCCGACAGAACCAGAGATACATTGTTTGTTCAGTTGATGTTTTGTGTTATCTTTTCAGAAGGGAGAAGCTTACAAATATTCATAGGTTGTTGGCATGGAAGGTAAGGGCGTCAGCATAGAAAGCAAGCATGACATTATAGGTGAAGGAAGAAATAAACAAGAGCAAGTTTCTGAGAGTCTGAGCAGAGGTGCTGCAATTGATCCTGAAGCATAGGAGGCATTGGCAAGAAGAAGATTTGAGGAAGTGAAGACATAATGAATTGTGTCAGTGCAGGAGAAAGAATTTGAGGAAGTCAGGGCCTCAATTTCTTCATAAATGGAAAAGAGTGCTTTTTGATGGAATGAGTTTGAGGAGATTAATGAACAGTTAGAACAGCCATTATGGGAAATGGTAGAAGCTGCAGAATAGGAGCATATAAAAGGAATGGTGTGTGATACTAGTGCCCAAGCATTTCTTTCATTTAGTATTGTATTTTTAGGAAGGTATCAGGAGAAAACAAAAAAGAGGTAAGGAGCCCTCTGTTGTTGAACAGATGCAGGGAGAAATGCTTATCAGCAATGCTCAGATTATGGACTTGCAAAGGCCTGGAACTCCCAGTCATCCAGTTTACAGGATCCTGAATTTCTCATGTGAGATATAGATCAATTCTAAGAGTCTTTTTGGAGTGGTGATTTCCTGTTGAGTTCAAACTGCTTTGAGCCCTGGGTGCAATTTGAAAAGTTCACAAGTAATAAAGAAAGGCCTTCAACAAGGGAGGAAATGGGAAAATCATTTATATCAACAAATTGGCAACATTGCCCTCTAACATATCCATTAACTAATTAGACACAATTTCAATGTAAGAAATTTGTCTCAGTGTCTTTGCGCACTTGGAACTGATGAAAAGTGCTTTTATGCTGTTTGCTTCTAACTTCAGCAAGTCACCTTTGTTCTGGGTGCCCAGCCACATCTTTCCAGCTCACTCGTCTGTGACTGAATTTAATGAGACCTACATCTTACTGTGAAGTAGGTTGTGGAAATTATTGTAATGATTATTAAATCATTTTCGCAAGTCCTTTTAATCTTTGAAATGTTTAATTTCCCAAATCCCAAGTCATCTGGTAAAATGAAAAGACAGCAAATGTAGCTCAGCTCCCCCACCTCTGCCTAAAGTGCATATTTCCCTCCCATCTCCTTGATACTTACCGACATCCATTATAAAAATTAAAAAGCAGCAGTAACCCACATCATGAGGTTCTTGCTATTTTTTTGGAGCTCAGAGTTTGAAAGTTGGGCAACAGAACCAGCACAAAACCTAATGTTTGTCAAAGCAAAATATTATGCTTATGATGAGATACAGCACATAGAAAATGCTTCCAACGTCTACAATTTTATTATTTGGAAATGCATGTATAAGAAATACAGTTTCCTTATGCTAATTCTGGATATGCTTACTTATGACTACATGATTGACAGCTTATGAGTTGCTTAAAAGACACTTTGGAAAAGTACTTATGGCCTGTAAATTATAGACAAGGTGACCATACATGCAATTTGTCCAACAGTCTCAGTTACACCTCTGATGTAACAATTAGTAGTCCTCCTTTTACTTTGGCTTAGAAGATGAATTTTATGTTCATCCTACACATCGAAAAATGAATATTATGTTTGATGTATAAGTTCTACTTGTAAATTTGGATAGTCCATCCAGTTTAATTTTCCTCAAAAGGAAAGTTGAAAAGTGACGCCCCAATACAAACCTTAGGTATCTTAGAAATCATAAGCCTGTCTGCATTTATGCAACTTATCAAAATGTAGAAAATTGTGAATACCATTGCAATTGTGCCATTTTCAGCTCACTGCCAAATTTATATTTTTCGTAAATGTAGTAGCTTGAAAACATTGTCAAAAGCAGATCTCACAAATGCTGCATATTTCCTTCTGTAAGTAATGTTAAGTGAGGATTGATTCATTTCTATCTGTTAAGTTCAGAAAAATAAATATTTGATGATATTACAGTCACCTTTGAAAAACAGGCTGCTTTTGAGAAATTCATTAGATTCTTATCATTCTTACTTAGAGAATATTGAAATTGGTCTGGAATCATCGATGTGTACTACCAAAGGTAAGGAGAACATGTTATGTCAATATGAAACTAGAATGCAATTAAGGTGTAGGACTATGTACATAATTTAATATTTTTTTCTTTTCTTTTAAGCCAATTCTGAGGATTAGGAAAGTATAAATGAAAAAAATACTCTAAGAAGTTTGACTACTACTCTGACTCTTAGTGAACAAGATAGAACTGATAGGCAAGAAGCAGAAAACAAATTTTTTTCTTTTTCTTTTTTTTGAGTTGGAGTCTCACTCAGTCGTCCAGACTGGAGTGCGGTGGCCACCCCTGGTCACCGCAGCCTTGATCTGCTGGGCTCCGGCGATCCTTCCCACTCAGCCTTCCAAGTAGCTGGAACTACAGGCGTACGCTACCATGCCTGGCTAATTTTTTGATTTATTGTAGAGATGAGGTCTCGCCAAGTTGCCCGGGCACGTCTCGAACTCGCGGGCTCAGGCAATCCACTCACCTCTGCCTCCCAAAGCGCGGGATTACAGGCTGAGCCACCGAGCCCGGCTAAACTTTTTCTTTTCTGACACTCCTTATTGAATGTTAATCCTAGCTGGTCTTCTACTGCTTTCATATCTGTCACAGATATCCAACCCCTTGACCTCCAACACGGTTTTTATTTGTTAAGGTTTATTTAAACCTTTGGACAATCTTCTAGGTAGAGTGCTCTTTAAAATGAATTTAGGCCAGGTCACTCTTTTGGCCCAAGCAAAAACTCAGATCTCCTTGTTTTGCCATGGATGGAAGTTCAGTGGTTTACCAGTAAAGCTCTGCTTCTCTTTGCTAACTCAAGCCAAAACTTCAGCGTAAACACTTGTCTCCATATAGTAGGAACACCCCTTCCTGACCACCAATATTAGGAGTGGTAGACAGACAACACAGAATATTAAGAACTTTCTTACAAGAAAATATTTTTTAAAGGCTCTTTAAGATTACAATTTTTTTTTGCCATAAGTTATAGAAATGAAAGGAAATGTCAAAGCACTTTAGTATTTTTTTTTCCTCAAAGAAAAAACCATTTTTTTACCCTGTCAAACCTCTATAACTTATATATCCTGGAAGTGGGAAAACACAAATGCTTTTAAAATTTATTTTATAATCTCTTAGCATAGGTGGTCTAGGACCTCACTATAGAATAGGGATTGGCCTACTGGCCAAATCTAGCTTGCTGCCTGGTTTTGTATAACTTATACTTTAAGAACAATTTTTACATTTTTAAATGGTTAAAAAAAACCAAAAGAAAAATAATATTTTATGATATGAAAAGATATGAAATCCACATTTGTGTCTATAAATAAAGTCTTACTAGAACACAGACATGCTCATCATTAGCATACTATCTGTGGCCTCATACGATGGAAGAGTTGAATGACTTAAATCTTATGAGTCACAAAGCCTAAAATATTTACTATTCTATCTTTTCAAAAAGTTTGCTGACCTGTGCTATAGAATATGGTGTACTTGGCGTCTGTTGTATTGTTCTTGGCAATTGAGGTCTCAGTTAAAATTGAGATAGTAAAAGTCTCATTTTTGGCATCCTGTTACTCTACATATGAAAATTATCAAAATACTATCAGTCTTTTAATTTTATGATTCTTGAATTGGTTTGGGATTTTAATATGACTTGTAAACTTACTATGATTCATCTAGATAGAGATTTTTTTAAAACATAGGAAATATACTATTCTTTCTAATCAAGGATACTTTGGGTTGAAAATGGAGTATGATAGACCTTCAGAATTATTCATAACATTTAATTTCTGTGATAATTCAATGCTTAGGATCAAGGCATAAATTATTAAAAGCCTCAAAATGGTGGTCTGTTGGCAGTGACTGGTGGGATGAACTGCTTGCTTAATTGCTAAAAAAGTAGAAAAATATAATCATAAGATTGAGCACTTAGATTTGAGGCTGAGGGCTATCATATATCACTGGGGAGACCCCTCAAACCTGGGATTTATATATTTAAAAATTGTGTATTTATTCTTACATATTTAAACTACAGTCACCTTCAAAATATTCTGTTTGATGCAGTACACCTATTGAGATGCTTTTTCCACTGCTCAAAACAGTTTTTGAAAAAAAAAAGTTTCTCCAATCTAGATTGGGTGAATAGGGTGGGTAGAGCATGTGGGTCATATCATTTTTTGGTCAAAAACTGCTGAACACGCCACATAATGTGGGAAGATGTGTTAAACTGCCACATGTTATTCTTGTAAATCACCCACTGTTAAATGTGCAAACGTGTTAAAAGAATCTCCAAAAAAAATTAACTGAAGCTGAATTCAGTCTCTTACAACAATGGCAGCTGGTACACTGATGTCCATGGGTTCCTAGAACACTCACATAGTGAGGGAAGCCTGTATTACAAGGGACCTACTTTTCAAAAGAAAATTCCTGTTTTTTTGGGTCCCTCTCATTTGTGTATATTGTATATGTTATATTATATATGTGCATATATAACATATATGTGTTTATATATTATTAATATATCCATAAAATTACAGCAGATAAGAAATATTAATTAGAAGAGTTATGGGTTAAAAAAAAAGTAGAAATTACTAGCATCATTATTACAATTTACACAATTGTTTCCAAAATTTGAAGTTGAGCATAGCTGGCTCTTAACTATCATATGAAGACTTATTATGGTATAGGTAAAAGACATACATATAAATTTGCTTCAATCCCTACTTGATTATTTTGGAGCATAGATTTTATTTTGTATTCTTTGTGACTTTGGTTGGATGTTTCCTTGGACCAGAGACACATTAGTCACCCTTGTTTTTGCTTGTCTGAAATCCTACCTTGTCTTCAAGATTCATCTCCAATTGTACATCTGCTGTAGAATTAATTATGCTTTCTCTTTTTCTCCCATAATACCATATTATTGCTTCTATGGTATAAAAGTCACATTTTGATATGCCATATAGTTATTTGCATTTGTATTTCTTTACCTTGCATTAAAGAGAGAAACCATACCTTGAGTGTTTTGAACTTACTGCAACTATGAAACTTAGTAGTGTTCACACAAACTAGCTATTAAAATAGGCACAATTTTAAGCTTAATAACCTTATTTAACTGTAATAAATGTTAAGCTCAAGTCAGAAAAATGGATGCTCTTGCATAATTTTCTATGTAAAAATTATGATGCTTTATTTTCACTTATTTACAGAAAAATTGCTTAGTGTGGTGGCTCACACCTGTAATCTCATCACTTTGGGAGATGGAAGCGAGAGGATTGCCTGAGCCCAGGGGTCAAGACCAGCCTGAGCCATTTGGCAAGATGTTGTCTCTACAATAAATCAAAAAATTAGCTGGAAGTGATTGTGTACACCTGTAGTTCCAGATACTTAGAAGGCTGAGGAAGAAGGACTGCCTGAGCACAGGAGGTCAAGGCTATGTGAACAAGTCACTGCACTCTAGGCTGGCCAAAAGAATAAGACTTTGGACCCCCCCTGCCCAAAAAGGAAAAATTTTATAATGTTTAGTCAGTTTTTAAATTATATACTTATAATTTGTGGAATGAAAGCTTTACTATTCTCAGTCATTTTTATGTATTTTTTTTAATTTTTGAAGATATAATCTTAGGGAGAGTCTTGAATGTGGAATAATTTTTGAGACAAAAGCATATCCTGCATGTGCCTATATAAGTTGAACTGGGTCAGGAAGTTCAAAAAGTCTAGAAGGTCATTCATATAGATTACCATTCAGAGTGCTAGCAGATGATATGTTTTCTATGAACAATAGTGTGACTGCTTGCTTTCAATGGATTTTGAATTGTTAATGGGTTTGGCCAATTAAAGTGTTCTTCTTTGAGATATTGTAGAATTTGCTTCATGGAGTGCTTTCAAGTTTTTGATATTTATAATTTTAATTAGGATAATTTCAGGCCCACAGTCCTGCATAAAATAAATAAAATTGGCTATGTAGTTGGTAATTGGGTCCCATTTAACAAATGGTTACAATGCTGACTTGATTTTGTTATCTTTATTCCAAAAAATACTTCTATTAAAATGGGACTATATTGTTGTTTTATACTGGTTCTGAAAAAATTAAAAGAAGTTTTTGAACAAGTCTTCATGATATTTTCAGACTACCCGCTTAAGGAATATATTGTTGACTAGTTTAATGCTAATTGAGTAAGTAAAATGACAACCCTAGAGAGGAAATAATAGCATTGTGAAAGTTCACATTTGTGTTGTGAACTATAATGTTTGTATATATTAACATCAAATTACCCACATTTTAAAATGTAGGCATTTTAAAAAACAAAAAGAAAAATGAAAAAATGTAGAGAGTATGATTATTTTCTATCATTTACTTCTCATAGAATATGGGAATTTTGCAGACTTATTTTGGAGCCTGTACATCTCACACCCCAGGAATAGTCAAATGATTAATACAAATGTTCTTAAGGTATTAATAGTTAATGGTTTTGAAATTTTACTTTCAGCACTGTTCTCTGGTCAAGCCATTTAATTATCCTACTTGAATTTTTTTTTAACTTTCTAAATGCCATCACTATGACTGTTTTATGAGAATAAGTGAAAGTTCATCAAATTTATTCAAAATATATTTGAATTTTAAAATGAAAAGCATCAAGTATGTATTACACAGGGCATTGCCTTATGTGGTGACAACACAGTATATTATACAGTATTTTATAGCATAGACATGTCTATTCCAAAGGGTAAATCAATGTGCTATTTATACTACTCCCTGGAGTGACATGCTTGGAGGAAGTTAGCATTTTACTCCACAGAATCCAGACCTATTTTGGGCGGCCTGAAAGACCTAATACCCATATTCCTATGTGTCAGTTTGTGAATGGAAATCGCTTTTCTAAAACAATGGGTTTGGAGTAGACTCTGCAGAGGGGAGGGGGTATCTGTGTGAAAACTACAGTTTCTTTATCAGATGTAAAGATTTTAAGGTAGGAGGTAGAATGTGGCTAGATGATAAATTAAATTACTCTGTGTATTTTTAAAAATCAAATTTCATTTTTTCCTGTGATTCTCTCCCATTTCAAATGTTACATATGAGCACCACTGGGTTTTAGGGTTTTAGGACACCAGAGGACAAAGATATCACATTTTTGGCTTTTATGTCCTAAAGCTGTGGTTGAAGTGTACAACAGAAAAACTGGAAGACTGCACAATAAAGCAGAACCACCTTTTTCCTCAGAAGAGATTAAGATTCTCTGAATTTGTAGGCAGTGAAGAGCTGGAAAGGAACAATAAAGTAAGACATAGAAAAAGGTCTCCAGGAAGGAGATGCTAGGAAACCAGAGAGATCTTTTCCCACAGTTGCCAAGGAGAATTCTTCCTCTAGGCTACACTGGGTGAGGAAGAGGAAGGGAAATTAAACCGAAACAAACTGAATTCACTCTGAAGGGTTTGAATTCAGACTTAATTAGAAAGACAATATTTTATACTTCTAGATGAAATGGGGATTCCTGCCAGAAAGTAAGTTCAGCTTTTAAAAAATGTAGAAAGTTAAACTTTTTGCTCCCTGTATTGGGCTTCATTTGTTATTAAGATTTGACTGTTAGGGTCAGTGTAAGGACAGATCAGAAGGCGAAACCTCCATGTTTTCTTACCTTTCCTTGGAGTAGTGTCTTGCTTTTGACACCCTACTACCAGCCCATTTATCTGTCATCTTGAACTGAACATGCAGTTGGCACAGCAGCCAGCCTCACCCTATACAGTGACTTTTTCCATATGTTTCTCTTTCTTTTCAGAAAAGTTGATTTATCTTTCTCATGTTTGATTCCCTTAGGGTACTATGAGGTTATCTCATGAACAATTCAGAGTCAACTTTTGTTTTTCTGCTTTCACATACATGAGAAATAGTTTATGACTCTTATCTGTAATAATAGCTCACTAGGCTATGTTTCTTAATTTGGGTTGAAGGGTAGGTATATCAAAATTCATGATGTGTGTGTGTGTGGGATGTAATTTAAGGGAAAAAAAAAACTTCATCCTTGATTTGGATAGAGCACAGCACCTCCTGTGACCTGTAGTACACATCCCAAGTCCTTAGCAAGTCATTGCTTGCTATGGTGTAAATGATGAATAATTACATTCTATGGAGAAATTCCCTGAGAATTTGCATTTTAATAGGAGAGTCTTTATACTGCTGTGTAATTTATGGGGAAAAATAGTTGTTGTGATTATATAAAACTAAAAGAACTCTCTTCAATAAGGGGAACCAGAGATAAAGTTAATAGACCAACAACAAATTGAAAAGAAATTTGTAATATCTAAAATAAATGAGAATATTCCCTGCAGTATAACCTTTTAAAAATTTTGTGCCCTTATTTAATGCTTAAGTTACACATCCTCAGATAATATATCAGTATCCATTAAAATATAGATGGATAATGTATGTGTGTATGTGTATATAATATATACATACATACATACATACAAGAGGGGAACCCCCCAAAGCCAGAAATTTATTTATTAAAAAATGGGTATTTTTTCCTACATGTTTAAACTTCAGTCACCTTCAAAGTACTCTCTGTTTGATGCAGTACAACAATTGAGATGCTTTCTCGACTCTTCAAAACAGTTTTTGAACATGGCAGTTTTGATG
The DNA here is from genome assembly GCA_963574415.1 of Tarsius wallacei. Lineage (NCBI taxonomy): Eukaryota > Metazoa > Chordata > Mammalia > Primates > Tarsiidae > Tarsius > Tarsius wallacei. The sequence continues at coordinate 2,295 of CAUYQG010111598.1, read as the reverse complement.
CCTCTTAGTGCTTTTGCCTTTTAGGTTTCACCTCTTCTACATTGGCAAAATATTTCCTTTGAGGACTTTTTAAATCTGGGAAAACAAAAAAAAAGTTGTTCACGGTGAGATCAGGTGCATAGGTAGGGTAGTGCATGGGGGTCATGACATTTCTGGTCAAAAACTTCTGAACACTCAGTGTGGTGTGGGCAGGTAAGCTTGCAAATCACTCATCAGCAAATGGGCATACACATTGAAAGAATTTCCAAAAAAATTCATTGAAGCTGAATGCAGCCTCTCACAACAATGCTAGCCGGTAAACTCATGCTGATGGGTTCCTAGAATACTTACCTAGCAGGGGAAGCCTGTACTAGAGGGGCCTGCCCACCAAGAGATAATTCTGGTTTTTTTTTTAGTCCCCCACTCATATAAATATATACTAAGTATATACTTCATATACATTATATTATATGCTATATATACGCTATATATAAATACCCAATGCTATATAAATGTGTGTGTATCAAGAGTCATTGCTCACTATTATTCTCTGACCTCTCCACTTTCATCTGCAGTGAAGTTTCTGTTTTTGATTCACTTGTTATTTGGTTAGAACTCATTCATGATTGTTTTCCATAGATTACTGAAAGTTTACATTTTTTTTGTAGATAGGTGAATGGAATTCTTAAGCTGCAGCTCCCTTTTTATAATCTTTAGATGTATTTACACTCTTTTCTAGCTTAATAGATTACAAAGAATAGTTTAATATCTAGTATTTTTAAAAGTAAGTAAAAACAAATCTTTTTAACATTGTTTTGGGATTTTGGAGGACAGGGATATGTACATATTAAGGCATATTAATAAAAGGCCAATCTCAAAAATCCGTTAGGGCACTATGAGGTTATCTCATAACTATTCTGACTCAACTTTTCTTTTTCTTCTTTGACATACATGAGAAATAATATACTCTTATCTGTGATAATAGCTCACTAGGCTATGTTTCTTAATTTGAGTTGAAGGGTAGGTATATCAAAATTCATGATAAGTGTATGGGACATAATTTAAGGAAAAAATGTTCATACTTGATTTGGATATATCATAGCACCTCCTGTGACCTGTAGTCCACACCCAGAATCTGTAGCAAGTCATGCTTGCACAGGTCTCCTAATGCCCCATTCCTCCCAGTGGTGATTATTTTAAAATCTATGCCAGGGATTCTAAGCTTGATCTCAGGCAAACTGTCACAGAAGCAAACTCTTATGTCCCAACAGCTATTAGACTCAGGCAAAAGAGATGGATTGGAATGCAACTGCCATTTCCCCAGAACTCCCTGATCTATTTCTTTACTAATGTTTTATAATTTTAGAGTCTAACCTATTTATCCTACAGTTAATTTGTCCTTGCAAGCTCACACATAAACTTACTGCTGGTATCTTTAGTCATCTTCATATTCAATCAATTAAGCAGTATGCAGAATCTAATCAAGACTCACACTATTTCATTAGAATCTATAACTACTTCTAACTTGGCAATGACCATATAACTATCGCTGCCTAGTTTCACCTAAGCAGATTGTAAGTCTCAAGTGGACACTTCTCAAAATAGAAAAATAATAATGCACTAAGGGTAAAAGGAAATTGAAGAGCAGTTCTAAAAGACCCTTAGCAGTAGTTTCACTTTGAGTGGGCATGGTGCTAATGGAGCAGATAATAAACTCTCCTTAGGTGCCACAGAATGGCTGTTTTCCACTTCTCAGATATTTCATAAATGGTGTAGTCTTCAGGCATACCAAAGTGCACACCAAACTCTGCCATTATATTTCCACAACTAGAAACGTCATAGACCTGCCCACATATCTGAAAATGGAAAAACCACCATGACATTAACTGCCTTTTATTTTTATTTATTTATTTATTTTTTTGAGTTGGTGTCTCACTCTGTCACCCAGACTGGAGTGCAGTGGCACGCTCCCGGCCACCGCAGCCTTGACCTGCTGGGCTCCGGCGATCCTTCCACCTCAGCCTTCCAAGTAGCTAGAACTACAGGCCTGCGCTACCACGCCAGCTAATTCTTTTGATTTTATTGTAGAGATGAGGTCTCGCCAAGTTGCCCAGGCGGGTCTCGAACCCGTGGGCTCAGGCAATCCACTCACTTCATCCTCCCAAAGTGCTGGGATTACAGGCTGAGCCACCGAGCCGGGCTTTTAAAAAGCCTGGGAAACCAAGACCAAATCTATAAAATAAAAAAAAAATTTAGCCGGGCGTGGTAGCGCGCGCCTGTAGTTCCAGCTACTCGGAAGGCTGAGGCGGAAGGATC